>KZ109815.1:2156-21420 GCA_002116395.1 Ramularia endophylla | reverse complement strand
CTTTATACTATTAGGATTAGACTTAAAATAGTATAGATTCATCTATATCTAGTTAATAAAGCGTAAGGAAAGGAACTCGGAGGATTTACTCGAAAGATAAGATAAAACCTTAAGTACGCTAAGCCGTAATAAGATGTACGTAGGATATACTTAAATTAACACTAACGCTTCTTTCTTCGCGGCGTACTTAATCCTTAACATTAACATTAGCTCGATCCGTAACAGTTACTTACCTATATCTACGCCTCTACGAACGACTCTTTACCGTTATATTCGAGTAGTTCGTCGATTAAGTAAAGCTTAGTACGAGTATTACGGATGTCGATTAGTATACGGCGGAGAGTTAATAAGATAGGTATATTGATTATTATTAGTAGAAGAAACTAACTATAATCGTCGTCCGATTATACCTTATAAACTATCTATATATAATAACCTAAGTACTAATAAATAATAATAACCTTACGGATTAAAACAATAACAATACGTAGTTACTACTAAATACGGTATAGAGCCTCATTTCCGAGCCGTTAGACACGTTCACTTGGCGCACACTAACGTCAATTTAGTACGCCGGACCGTTGATTTAGTACGCGGGGCTGGTATTGCCGTACCAAGAAACATCGAAATCGTTGACCGGTTGCAACGAGCGCTGCTATGCCCCGATTTATTTCCTGCACGACTGCGCCTTCCGGCGGCTGCATCCGTCCTCATGTCTTGCTGAGTTTCGAAGCTGAACACGAAAGGCAGATCACAGAGATGCGTGAGGATTCAATCCAAAGAGAACCATGAGCACCTCGAATCATCGCCATGACCTGGCAAACTATCCGCTCGAATCAGCAACGAACCGGTTACTGGGGTTTCGATCCTTATCGATTTGTTCTCCGCCGCCGAAGCAGGGCCGGCAGGTCGCGGCTTTGTCTGAGAACAAGTCGTCCAGTTCGACAGTGCATAGCAGTCTGGCCAAAGGAGTCCAATGGTGCCCAAAGACCTCACGTCTTTCTGTATCGCTTTGACTCCTTGTTTTGGCCCGCAGAAAGAGCTGAAGCCTGACACATCTTCGGCTTAATCGCCCTCGTGCCGTGCGCGTGGTTTCTTGGTCTCGGATGCGTCCGCATGAAGTGAAAGGCGGCACGAACGGCATCTTAAACTCGTCGAATACGACCTGCCCCGCCTGGAGAAGAGGTGATCCGCTTCGGGGTTACACTGCTGACTGTGGCAGGAACAGGAAGGTGGCCAAACGATTTCTAGATGGGGAACAAATGTCCCTCAGAAGAAGACCACGCCGAGGTGAGGAGAATTCGCCAAAAGAAACCAGATGTCCGTCCTGAGCATAACCATCTCGCCAATCGTATGTTTCATCACTCCAAAGTGCATAAACAAGCCTTACGATGGCCGTGGCTGATGCTTGAGCAAAGCTTGTTGGTCGGCTAGCGGGATGCTTGCCTTCCTTTCCTCGGTTCTCGTGAGACCAGGTCGCCGTCTGCCGGTCCAATGCGATCATCACACGACATACTACCAACATCTCCATACCCTAACAGGCAGCTGGTGTAAGTACTTCGGAGATTCCGACATGAGGTTAAGCCCAACATGGTGAGGTTTGACTGGCACGACGGCAGTAGTGTTCCGTAAATGGTTCGGAATCGCTGTCGCCGCAATGTCCATAAAGCTTGTGTGCGAGTCGACATAATGCTCTCTTTCCACATTATTACCAAAATCACTTCTCGCCTGATAACACCAGGATGGCTTCAGTGATGGCGACAGGGCCCATGAAAATGGTGCCGCGGACCGATGGTGTTATCGAGTCGACAGCATTAGAGGCTGAACCCAAGCTGTCCTCAGAGGTCGGCCATGTCGGCTACGTTGAGCGCAAACACGGCCTGGAAGCTCGTACAGCACCTGGCGTGACCTTTGAAGAATATCGGCATTGGGCAAAGATTGAACGCCAGATTGAGGTAATTTAGAGCAGGACTGTGCTTCTGCTTCTGGGCAGCGTGTTGACAGTGCACAGCGAGAGGAGAACCGACAATACGTCGCGGACAGAGGCCCAACCACTGTGACTTCCGTGATCAAGGGCCGATTTTCGAAGGGTGTCCACCATGAAAATGCTAAGAAGGCCAAACAGACTGTTGCGGAGAAGAACGATTCGCCTTCAGAGCACGGCAGCGAGCTTACTCCTACAGCACCACAAGATGGTGCGGTGACAGACGCGGAGTGGAGAACTGCTGCTCGAGCACTGCGAACAGCCAGCTGGGGCACGATCTTCTACGTAATGACCACAGATATCCTGGGATTCCAAAGCACACCATCAGTTTTTGCAAGCATTGGATACGGTGCTGGCGCTGCGCTCTACGTTGTATTCGCTCTCGCTGCTGGTGCCAGTGGCTGGATGATCTGGCGCACCTTTCTTGGCCTTGACTCTTCTCGATATCCCATGCTCAGTTATGGAGACCCGTTAGTCAACCTTACTCTCAAACATCCACTGTATGCTGATTGTTGCTTAGATTTTTCCGATTGTTCAGTCCCAGAGCTCGCCACTTTATCAATGTGACCCAATCAATCCAGATGTTCTTCAGCGTGGCAGTCCTACTCCTTGGTCAATCTCAGATCTTGTACCAAGTCGCCGAGAGAAACATCTGCTTTGTGGTCTGTATGATTATCATCATGGTGATTGGCATGATCTCTGGCAGTATACGCAGCCTTCAGCGTCTCGGATGGCTATGCAATGCAAGCGTATGGTTGAACATTATCTCGTTTGTTGTCATCATTGCCGCTGCTGCAACGCACGCTCCCGAGTACAGTATTGTTAACAGTCTTACTCTTGTCAAAACGCAAGGCAACATCAAGAGCTTTGCTGGTCCTCCTCCTGTTGAGTACCAGCAACAAAGCAGCAACGAGTTTGCAGCCCAGTTCAATGGTGTGGATGCCATGGTTTGTATGTGGCATCTTGGCACTCTGAGCATCATCTCCAGGGCTAACAATCATCACAGACTCGTACTCTGGTGCTGTGCTTTTCGTTGCTTTTCTGGCAGAAATGCGCCAGCCGTTCGACTTCTGGAAAGGCATGATCATTGCTCAGTCTTTCATCTGCGTCATTTACACAGTCTTCGGTGCCGTGGTATGTTTCCAGCGCCTTTCTATGCCACTTTGCGCTAACGCCATTCTCAGGTTTACAGCTTCTACGGGCAATATGCATACTCCTCGATCACCCAGGTTATACAGCCACATGGAGTTCAGATTGCCGGAAACGTCCTCAATCTGCTCACAGGTTTCATTGCCATCGGTAAGCTGTTCTTTAACATCACACACCGATTACGTGCTTTCTGACATATCCTTCAAGTCCTGTACTTCAACATCGGCATGAAGACGGTCTACCTTGAAGTCGGCCAGGAACTCCTCCACCTGCCTTCAATCACAACCAAGAAAGGTCGCGTATTATGGTACCTGACAGGTCCATTCTACTGGATTCTGGCTCTGGTTGTCGCAGCGTCCGTGCCGCAGTTTAACGGAATCTCAAACTTAGTCGGCGGCCTTTTCGGTGTGAACTTCACGTATTCCTTGCCTGGCATAATGTACGCCGCATACAAGATTCAGGGTGGCGCAAAACTCGATGGCGAAGGATTCAACCCGGAGACTGGTGCTACCGTGCGCCATGACGGAGGCTTGAGACGATGGGTTCGTGGATATATGAAGACGTTCATTCCCTCGACTCTGGCTATTCTATTCTCTATGGCCGGCCTGGCGACGTCAGGAATGGGTACCTGGGCTGCTATTGAGGGACTGAAGCAGCTGCTTGGGCCTGGTGGACAGGTTGCCACCTCGTGGAGCTGTACAGCTCTCAGCTAAGCTAGATGTGAGGCGAGAATGAATATGGATGTTGACGTCCAGTACTTCTCATACTACATTCCGTTTTGCTGATCTGACTATTTGTGTCATTACATTTGCATTCTACACGCTCGTCATCACGAGCCGTCTTCATGCTTCACGTTGTGAGAATTGACTCGGATTAAATGAGTATAAAAGGATCTGAGAACCAAGTTCGACTTGCGTATGATAAAAGCAGGGCTGTCGATATGAGCATTTCCCTCCTCAAGATTCAAATGATTATCCTGAGTACGCTCTCTCGATAGAGACGATATCTTTTGACCCACTAAAAGCCTTTAGACTGGTACGGTCACCAGTTAGATAGCAGAGATGCCCAAACAAGATAGTGCGCGAATTGCAAAACCCTCATATCGACAGCTCTGGATAAAAGCCCAACCGAACGTAATCAAGATCCTCAACGCATTCTCACAACGTTCCCTTCTCTCTCAACGCCCTCCACTCATCCTCCAACATCGCCGACTCATATTGACCCCACCACTTCCCCTGACTGAAAATACACTCCCTCTTGAAACCTTCGTCCACAAACCCGAGCTTTCTATACAACTTCCTCGCTCCAACATTAAACTCAAAAGCTCCAATCGCAACACGATGCAATCCAATCGTCATAAATGCATATTCCAGGATCCACTTGAGAGCTTCAGTCCCATAACCTTGTCCTTGATACTCTGGGAGAATATTGATTCCAATCGTAGCATACCGGTGATGAGAGAATTTAGGACTGTCCTGATAAAGTCTCACAGCGCCGATGGGTTTAGCTTTGTCGTTTCCGGACCATTTTTCGTTGGGGAGACACATCATGACTCCGACGAGGGAATTTTGGGTGTATTCGCGATATGCAGTAATGTCATTCTGGTTCTTGGGGAGAGGAAGAGAGGGCTGTGTTTACGACGCTGAGAGAGTTGGTGTTGATTGCTGCGAAGAGGGGTTCGTCTGAGGTTTCTACTGCTCGGAAGACAAGTCTGGGTGTTTTCCAGAGGTTTTCGGCCATTTTGTGAGGGAGATAATGATAGGATGGGGTGTGAACAGAAAACTGGACTGTTCTTGAATGTTTCTCTTCAGCTACGGGAACGATAAGCGGGAGGGACGTCTTGAAGGATTGAGTGTAACCCGCATGTGAGAAAATCCTTCAGGATCAAAAGGATTCTTTCGACATATTCTCCAAAACTCGATGCAGTCGCGAGGCTGATTTGTCAATGTCTTTTGATGGGTAGGTAGGTGTGGCGCTTTCTATATGCAGCGATGGGGCTGTAAAGAGAATGGGAGCCGTTGGAATGTGAGGTAGACCTGCAGTGAATGATAAGGAGCAAGCAGCAGTACCGCAAGCGGAATCGGAGCTCGGGGTGGTATGGCCCGAGCCCGAACCAGGTGTGAGATGGAATAGAAGCATGTGAAGACAACAAGACTTTTTTCCGAGTTACAGAGCAACAGCAAATAGCATTCTGCTCAGTACCCAGTTCTGGCGCCATCAAACACTGGACGATGGTCAGAAAGGATCAAAGGTGTCAATATGAGAACTTTTGACGGCCACTGCTCGAGCCACCTGGTCTCTCTGCCATATCACGACCGACTGTGCTAGTCCAAAGGCTCCTAACGCTTTCGAAAGCAACGGTTTCTTCGAGAGAGCACTGTTGAGACGACTCGCGTCGGCCCAGTGTCAGCAACAGTTGCCTATGGGGTGGCATCCAAGATCCTCCGATGATCCGTAATGGACACATTGGTGTTCGTACGGTACCATTCGACTTCCCCGTCTGGCGACCGAAGAGGGAAAACCAGAACGTTGTCGTTGATGGGATTGCGGTTGCGATTCATGTAGAGAATGTAACTCTCCCGTTCTGCCCACCAACGAAGCCACTTAGAGCCCTGATGGATTTGCGAACCCGGAGCATACTTGCTGGTAGAAATCTCCCAATCAAGTCGGATTGTGCTAATGAATGCACGATGTACAGACTCTAGGCTTTCCAGCCAGAATTTGAGGGAACGCACGGAGGCGCCGGACCTAGAAGGAAGAACATGCAATTTGCAGACCCGACCCTGCGGTCGAGAGTCGAGATAAGACGTGTACAGGAAGATCGAGTCACCGTAGTATACCGGAGCGAAGGTGGCGCGGATCTTGCGGTTCAGCTGGAGCCCGATCGGCGGCTTGTAGGCCGGATCGATGTAGATGATACCGTCCTCGGCGGGCTCCACGGCAACGGTAAGTGCGAGAATGGCATCTTGGAGCTCCTGCGGCAAAGCCTGGATATGCATGTTGAGTCTCTCGTGCACGAGATCTGCCAGTTCCTCCTTTAAGGCCTGGATGCGGAGGTCAAGGTCTTGTGGGGTTGCAGTGACGCTGAGTTGACTCATTGTGGCGGTAGCAGGTGGATCGATAGTGGAATGAGCATGAGGATGAGGTCGTGGTGAAGGTGTGATGGCGAATGTGTGTTGAGAGCGCATGCGAAGCGGAGAGATTGGGCGCTGAGAAGCTTCGTGAAGAGTAAGGTAGTTGCTGTCAGGTGCTGTTCGGAGACACCACTGTCGCTCAACGTGCGATCTAGAGTAATAGAGTTAGAAGCAGAACGGCTGTCGCGCATGTGCGGCGGTGATGTTCTTACCTGGTGGAGAACACGTTGATGTTGATGAAACTTTCGAAGAGTGAGGCTGAAGATGCAAACAAAGAGTGAAGACGGCAGCACATGAACTAGCACGGTCGGATCGCGGCAGCCCAAGCTTTCGAGAAATCCAGAGCGGTCTAGATGAGGATTATTCAAGAATCATTCTTGCATCAGAGTTGTGAAAACAATGTCAGAGACTCTCTCTCAATGGAGCTATCGTCTTTAAAGGTACCAAAAGCCTTTAGACTGGCTTAGTAGTCCGTTGAGAGGTCGAGAACTGAATAATCCTCATGTTGACCGCTCTGGAGAGATCTGAGTTGCCGTCGAACATTCGAGCCTTCGGCAGGTGGCTTCGATATGCAGATACTTTGAATGCTCTCAATACGGTATGGAGATAGATGAAATGAAGCGATTTTGCAGACCTCGACATGATGTCTTTCAATCGACGACAGTGGGAACAGTTACGTAGGCATGAGATTGCAGTTACGAAACAGCTTTTGAATACTTACCAAACCAATGGCGGTGGTCCATGAAGGCACACGCAAGATGAGCAGTTACGGAAAATGCAACTTACTGACGGAGTTGCCCCGAAATCTCATCCCAATCTTGTGCCAAAGACATCCGTGACGTCGACAATACCCTCGGCGAAAGATCAAGCTCTGATGGTATGAGCATGGCGCCACGACGCATATCAGCGCGTTCCTTGAACCGCTTGCGGAGTTCCACACGATGCGAAGCAACGCTGTCCTGTGCTGCTTGGCGTTCAAGACGCTGGCTGGGGCTTTCAGAGAAAGGCTCGCCAGGCTGTTGTTGGATGTCCGCGAGCGCGAGACCATTGCGGCCCACAGACCATGGCTGAGGAGTTATGGGTCTGCATCTGTACCATTGCCCATCGGGCAGGCGCATGACGAGTACGTCAGTCCGGAGGTCAAATTTGTGTCCTTGAGGGCTGGGGTGCCAGCGGCACATGCGGCGAAAATCATCACCAAGACCATCTGCACGGAGCTGTTGCATAGCGATGGTAGAGGCGGTAGGTATGTGGCCTGGATTTTCCAACCGGATAGTATGAATCAGATCTCGCTCTGACATAACAAGCTTCTCAAGCCAATCCAAGGGCCAGAAAGCGGCTCCATACGAATGAGAGTACTCAGAGAATTCAGCCTGGAAGATGAATTCGCTATAATAGGCCTTGGCGAACATGGCGCGAGTATGCCAGCTGACTTGCAGACCGAGTGGAGGCTTGTAATCCGATGTGATGCGCACGATGTTGTCCTCGGCAGGCTGGAAAGATATTGTGTAGTCCAGAATGATGTCTTGCAACTCCTGCGGCAACGCCTGAATTCTCCGGCTCAATTCGCGATCCCGCTCGCGTCGAACAGTTCGTCCATTTCGCTGTGAGTGTCCTGTTTCTGAAGCGATTTGGGGTGCCTGCATCAGAGGAGTAGCCGTGGGGACGGCGGGTCGCGTACGGCGTGGCATGCTGAGGTGATGAAGCTGGTGATTGTGATAGTTCTAGCTGCTGATGAGCTGCGCGTTGCGAAATGGTGAAATCTGTGTAGGTGATGATGCTGAAAGCTGGGCCACTGGAGTGTGTTGTTGCTCTGGTGAGTGATGCTCTCTGCCTGTTTCGCTGTCTTACTGTTGAGTCCTTATGCTGGTATGGCATACAGACTTGCTGTTTCGATGAATGTTGAAGAGAGATGAGAGAAGCAGGTCGAACTCAGAAGCCGAATGAAGTGGAGCCGCTCCGGAGCTCGGGCCGCGGCAAGTCAAATCACATGCAAAAACGACAGCACTTGACCAAAACACACATTGGCAAGTGAATGAAGGCAGGTCCAGTTATGCTCCCGCGATAACACTTTCTCTCAATATGCTGTCGCTACTGGCACCTTTCTTCGGGCTCATTTTCCTCACCGCCACCCTCCTTCTCCTCCGCCTCCGCTCAATTCTCCGCCGCTCCAACCCTGTCGCCCGAAGTCGCGACTCCCGCCCCACCCACCTTCTCATAGTCCTAGGAAGTGGAGGTCACACGGCCGAGATGATAGCCATGCTCACTCGTGCCACATCCGACCCAAATCAAACATTACGACTAAGTTGGGAAGACTTCACACACCGCACATGGGTTGTAAGCTCAGGGGACAGCATCTCCGCCGTGCGGGCCAAAGAGTTTGAAGAGGCACAGTCTGGAAAGTCTTACACAATCAGTACTGTCCCACGAGCAAGGGAGATTCATCAAAGTCTTCTCTCGGCTCCGATAACCTGCTTTAAATGTCTTTGGGCTTGTGTGGGAATCCTGACGCAGAACGGGTGTCCGGATGTTGTTCTCTGCAATGGACCTGCTACTGCTACGATCCTGGTCTTTACTTCCGTTCTGCTGAGGGTTCTCAATTGGAAGGGCTGTGAGACACAGGGCAGGATGAGGACCGTCTATGTGGAATCTTGGGCTCGGGTGAAGAGGCTGAGCCTGAGTGGGAAACTGCTGGAACGTGTCGTGGATCGTTTCCTGGTGCAATGGCCGCAGTTGGAGGGAGGGAGGAGAGAATTTGGCGGAGTCCTGGTCTGACTTATCTCACGGTGGATTGCATCCATTTCCATATTTTTGCTGCATGGCATGCAATCCAGGTCGTGGCCTTACTTAGACTACTCTACCTTTGGTGATCACGGCGGCCACACTCTTCATGCCGTGGCAGTATGAACAAAATCTAAGCTGCCCAGAGGCGGGATTCGCAGGACGAGAGCTCTGTGCTCTGTTCATAAGCTGAAACAGCCCCAGCCGTAGTCGGACGAAGGATTCACACATACAGCGAGGCCGTGCGGGATGACGCACGTTTGCGAGGACCTCACGCTCACGCACCAAAGCAGGAAGAGTGGCAAAAAGAAACAACCCGACTCGATCACTCGCACTGATGGCACCTGGACATTCCCGCACGGATAGAAACAAAAATGGCAAAATCAAATACGAAAATGCCAAAAGAACATCAAGAGTCGAACTCTATACAGATGCTAGAAACGAGGACTTAACCAGTTTGCTATTGTGGCTCGGCAGTTACTAGGGTCCTCTAACCTAGGAATTAAGATTTCAGATTACAGCTGCTGATGGAAGTCCAAAATCTACGATACATTGAATACCCTCTCGTTGGGTGACCTTATTGTCGCGGACTTGAGCCGGTGGCCGCGGGAGAGAAGGACGTCATCAACCTCGCTGGTGTCGCCGCAGCAAGTGCAAAACGAGGTGCAATGCTTTCGGGTCCATCCAATTCAGCCAGTTGAGACCGAGATTGGAAGCATGGCAAAAAGAAACCGCAATCTACTGGCAAGAGGCATTCAACGCTCATCTCGATCGAACAAGCAATTTCTTTTTCGCAAACGAGCGACAAGCAAAAGAGCAAAAGAACCTCCTTCGGCCTACAGCAACGCAGTCTTAACTTCGTACGGAGTAGACTAATTCCCGGAGTAAGAAACCGTTATCCCATGGATAGCACCCAGTTTGCTTGATTGAAAGTTCGAAATTCGAAGTTCAATATAACCATTGCTTCTTTCTGCCGATGATCATCCTTCGGCGAGGGAGCGGAGGACGGGAGGGCGACGGGATGATGACGCGGGGCTTCATCAGCTGTCAGGCAAATGCGTGCTCAGGCATGAAAGCCTCGGTATCAGGCTACGTTTTCCATCACAGGACAGTAATGGCAGGAAGGTCTGCAGTTCCCACTTGGCTGGCAATCTTCACGGAGCTTCTCATCACGAAAGTAAAAGCTCACGTGCTCACTGCTGGATACTGGCGAGCCACGAATCGCGCATGCTACAGTACAAGACATCATCAGACTGTTCACTCAGCGACAGGAACGTGATGAAGCATGGAACAACGCTTCTGCTAACGCATCAAATTCTATCAGAGGGGAGACTTTCCTGCTACTACTACAATGCGCAATTGCGCCGCTTTTGCAAAACATCCTGCGCCTTTGAACATCCTGGACAGAAACTCCGTCTCATGCTTCCTTGTGTACAGCTCATCCGTTGAGACCCACAGAAACTCCCCATACAATGCATCCTCGCTTCATCAGAGCGTCATCAGTTGCTCTATCGAGGGAGCATCGTCACTTCATCAGAGCATCGTCGCTTCATCACAGCATCATAGCTCCATCAGACTGACAAACCCGCCTCATTTCCTGCTCGCTTCGCTTACACAATTCCCAACAAACTTCCTACTCCTGGAACCCATACTCCTCCTGATCGAACACCAGATCCTCCATACCCATCGGCGGCTGCGTAACGAAAGGGTCATCGGGGCCGAAGTGCGCAAAGGTTGGAGTTGGCACTGGAGTTGGGAGGTTCCAGGTCTGCTGAGCAGGCGCCGTTGGCTTGTGCTTCCAGTCGCCCATCTGTCCAGGACCGTACATCAGCTCCCGCGTCTCGATGTTCGGCATTGGTGGGAACACTGGGATGGGTGCTGGGATGGGTGACCGCTGGCCTGTGGTCGCGACGACCTGATCTGTCTCAAACTCCTCCTCGTACTCCGCATCCAAATCCATCATCTCGCCTTGCTGGACTTGCACAGCAGATGGTTCCGCTGATGCCATTTTTTGCTGGTACAACCTGCTGGGCGTAGTGTATCCAGAGAATAAGCTGTGCTTTTCAATGTCGAACTTGGGTGGACTCTTGATGAAGAGGCCGTGCAGACGTGAGCCGCGTGATCCGAGACTGCTTGGGTTGAATCTGAAGGGACTCTGCAGATTGTCCGCTGCAGGGACTGGCGGAGTGTACTTGGTAGAGTCCATGGAGATGGGACCGATGCCCTGGAATGAGTACGTATCGACAGGAACGTGCTCGTCGGCTTCAAGCTCGCTCGGGTCGACGGCAAACGGATTGAGGATGATCGGGTTGTTGTTGGTGAACGCATCGGTGGAGAACCCAAACAGCGAAGTATCCTGCGGCTCCTCCTTCTGCGGCTCCTCCTGCGGCTCCTCCTCCTGCGGTTCCTCCTTCTGCGGCTCCTCCTCCTGCGGCTCCTCCTCCTTGGTCGCACGGGTGACCCTCACATTACTCTTCACAAGCTTCGCGCTCTTCTTCTGCTCTGCTTTAGCCACCTGGACCGCCTTGGCGTCCTTGTCCTCGACCCAGCTCTGCAATGCCTCACGAATTGTATCACACTTGCCATGGAACTGGACTGTCTTCACAGCTCGCAGAGATCGCAGAGTGTGGAAGCCCGGCAACCTCAACACATCAGGGAACATGCGGGCGCCGTCACTCTTCGTCAATCCAACAAAGTCCTCCTCATCAATCCAGATATCCAACCGCTTCAGCATCTTGATCTCGTCAAGCATCTTGAAAGCCTTGGCAGCCTTGGCGTGCGTGCCTTTGGTGTAGAAGAATGAGATGTGCTTCAACTGCTGTCTCCGCTCTGCTGCGAGTGCCTTCAGAAATTCCTCAAGACGGTAGAGGTCTCCACAGACGAAAGAATTGACGCTGTAGAAGACTGGCATCGCTTCGTTGTAAATCTCCTTGTTGACTCCGAGAATGGCAAGATGATCGTTCAGCTCAGGACCGATGAGAGTGCCGTTAGTCTCGGAGTTGGATGAAAAGCCAGACCTCCGAGCGTACGGCGGAAAGGCACCAGCGCGGCTCTCCCAGTCCGACATGTCGAGCTTGACACTGTAATCTCTGGTGCGGACGGTGATCTGGCTCTTCTTGGTGTGTTGATACGATGGTCGAATGACGACGCCACTCTTGGGCAGACCGAGGACGTAGCCGTAGATGATGAGGCGGATTTCAACAGGCAGCTTCATCAAGGGGAATGAAGTCATCTCCTGTTGCGCAACCATCTGGACGGGAGTGATGTGCTTGTGCAGGAAGAAACGCGCTTCAGAAGGGTGGACTCTGAGCTCGCCGGCTTGGTCCTGCTTATCCTCCGGGGCGGGAGAGACTTCAATGGGCACGTCGAAGCGACGCAGCATGTCCCTGAAGGTTCCGTTGAATACGCCGATGGCGCTCATGGCACGGTTGGAGCGCATGATGGAGGCATCTACAGCGGCCTTGTTGTAGTAAGTGAAGTTGGTGAGGATGTAGCGCTGCACCTCATACAGCGTCATGCCTGGGCGGATGGCCAACTTGGCGACTGTCAGCTCTTCGAGTGTGAGAAGGGGCTTCTTCTTGCATTTCTCGAGTGCGCGGAGGAGGGATTTGATTTCCGCCTGTAATGGCGCCTCCATGTCAGCTTGGGAAAGGGGGAGGGCAAGACTCATGTTTGCTGGTCCTGCTGGGTGAGGTTGATGTTGTGGAGAAGAAGGTGGAAGTTGGCAGGTGAACTTAAGTAGGAAGCGCGCGGGCGCAGTAGCCTGATGACGGAGTGGCCAAAACTCAGATCGTAAGTGAATGGTGAAAGCGGAGATTGTAAATTGGCTAAGTTTCACCTGGAGCAGCACTCTACCGCGACGAGACACCTGGTATGGCTGGCGGTCACCAGCTGTGCCTAGATGGCGGCCGTCGGCGGAGAGAGTATCTATTGCACGATTGAATTCAATTCACGCAACAACAGCACAAAATCTCACAGTAATATGTCCAGGTGAAGGAAAAGGAGAAATGCCAAGTCTTGGATTTCACTACAACAACAACAACACCATCGAGTCACCCTCGCTCCCATTGGCCCCTAGCGTGGAGGCCGTGACCCCTGTCCGGGCTGCCAGAGCGGCGCCTGGGGTGCAACGAGGGTCCGTGGAGATGACATTGTACCGCGTCATTGGATTCAGCTGAGGGCTGGCTGTATCAAGACTTTACAGTGCGAGCACCCATCTCTTCACCTATCAACTACCGACGTTGCTACACTGGAGGCTGCCCGTGCTACTAAAGAGAGTAGCTGTATGGAGAGCGCAATATGGTCCCTGAAAGCCACCAGCTGCTGCGCGAACGTCATTCGGTACATTCCAGGGCTGTCTATGCGAAGACATTACAATGCGAGCACTCGGCGAGTGGGAGACTTCTACCATTCGATCGGCGACCGTGCCAGTCCAGGTAAGTGCATTCTTCGACGGTGCAAGTCACTGGAATCATTCCCAGAGCTCGCCGTCCGCTACGATGTGAGCACTCGACAATTTGCAGCTCCCTTCCTTCTGCCTGCCCAGAGTGACGACAGGCGCGAAGATGCTTTTGTTGTGTTGCCTCTTCAGCGGAGGCAATCTCCCATCTCCCCAATCCTTCACCATCGACCACTCACCCCAATACTTTCATTCGCGGCATGATCACGCCCGCAAACACACCCAACACCACGACTCATGCTCTTTCGTTACCACTCTCAAGCGCCTGGAATCACCTTCACGCCCGCGACCACTGTCCCGTTAGACGCTTTGCGATTCAATTCAAAACCACCTCGCCGGCCACCAAAGACCATATCGCTATCAGGTACGGCTTGTAACTCGCGATTTGACGCTAGCAAGGTCTCGCCGTGGCAAGGATGGAGTGTAGAGGAATCTACATACGTGTTCCGGACCTGTTTCCAATCTAGAACCATCTCAGCCAAAGAGATCGGCGTCATCGCTCCTTTCACCTTTCTTGGAGCAATCTTCTCCAGCCATTGAGCGTGGAACGGAGGTAGGAACAATCAAAATGTGTCAGACACAGAGCCACACAGCTCTGAGAACGTTCCTGGCTACAACTTACGCCATCCCAGCAGCCCATTCCATACCTGCACGTCACATCACCATCCCATTCCTTCGGGCAAATGCGCACTTTCTGGTCGGCTGGCAGATTCAGAACAACCCTCGTGCGGACACTCCAGTGGCGGTGTGGACAGCCCAGCACGTCGACGATTTCCTCTTCGCGATATTCGACAATTGCCCTGGCAATGACGGATGGGCCGTCACGCATGGACCCCCGGAGCTCATGGCATGGGCGAAGCGTTGCACCGCGACGAAGACGTCACAGCGCGAGCATTCGATGATTTGGATGCCTCCAGTAGTTCACCACCGACCATGCTAACATGGAAGCTTCTGGTATATTTGAAGACGATGTTCTCGTCGAGCGCCACGGCGATCAATGGCACTGGCGCAGCGTCTATTGAGATAGGCAAGCGAAGTGGCGGAACTCCGAGACCACAGGGACTAAAGTCGACGGCTGGGAAGAGACAAAGAGCTCCTCGCGATGACCGTGCCCCTGAATCAGAGCTCGCAGCCAAGTTGAAAAGACGAAGCAGAAGACGAGCGACTTGAAGACGAGCGACTTGAAGCTGAAAGACTTGAAGCTGAGCGTGAGCCGGTAGAAAGGAAGCAAGCCGAAGCAGAGTGAGCTGGTAAGATTCTAGCCATGCACCCTTTGACAGTGGAAGAAGCCTGACAGTGGGTTTAGCTGCTGCCATGAGTCCAGTCGAGACGATACTGCAGGAATCGTTGATGCTTATGGAATTGATGCGTCCGGATCTGAACTGGTCAAACTTCGCAAGCTGGCTCCTCTCTGTGTCGATGGTCATCCAATTCGATGCAAATCCTTATGCAGGTACTGCTGAAAGAAGACAGGACCGCTCGAAAGACTTACGAGCAGTGGACCCACAGATGCATCGACTCGGTACTGCTACCAGATCTGCCATGGATCGAGCCTTTCAATACCAGTGAGGCATACGATGCTCTTGGTGGCACGATGTTTGCATTGATACACCATGGTTTCAATGCTTTTCGGTTTGCTCCGATTCTTCCTTCCTCGCACGGGCAGGCAGCCGGCTCTCAAGCTTTTATTCGACGGCATCAACACTATGCGGCAGCAGTTGGTTGCTACGAAGGAGCTCGGTTCTTGGGCCCACAGTCCAACAGCCACTATTGTTCCAGAAATAGTGTACAACATAGCGACGACATAGTCAAAAGTGTCCACTTCCGCGCTAATTGGCTGTGCCATTACCACATGTGGTCCGTTTGCCGATTCGATAGGGCTTGTGGTGCAGGCAATCGCTAAGGCAATAGTCTCGGAGACAACCTGGCAACCGCAGTCGGGGAATTGGAATTGTACGTATTGGAAAAAGAGAGTAAGCTGTTGCTAAGGGAGAGAGATCGGAGGGAGATATGAGGCTAGCGCAAAAGAGGTGGAAGCTGCCGTTTACAAGCAGAAAGCTGCAGCCGAGGATGAGGGGCGTGCGGCAATAAAGAGAGCAAGAACTGAGCAGGGGATGGAGACGATCAAGGTGTCAAGCGAGAGAGAGAGGATGGAAAGCGGATCTCCGATTGATAGCTGGCCTGTCAACAGCTCTGCGTGAGTCTGCGGTCGGTAATTGATCATCCCAGTCTCTCCACTTTTAGAAACGGTCACTGTGCTGGTAAGGCGGGATCTGGCGTTTTCAGACTCCATACCTGCGTCGAGACATGATTTGGAAGGTCCCCCGATCAATCTCCGCCTTTGCGTCTCAAGGACCTCGTTTGGGGTAGGGGACGTCGCGAATTGTTCAACGTTATCGACATCTCCCAGTTCGCAACAGGAAGCACACGGTCTACTAGCGCTGGTTGGACTGGGTGGTGTTCTCATAGACTCAGGGGCAGCTCCTGGTACAGGGATATATCGACCTTAGTAGTACCCACGTAATCTCCAGCATCATCAGAACTGGAAATGACCTTAGAGCTTGGGTACCATATCCAGCCCGCAGCTAGGCGGTGCTACATCATCGCTGTCAGTGGTGTGTCAGGTTTCGTCCATGAATCTCGGGAGCTTTCCTCCCCCCTGAGTCTTGTTTCCTGCTGTTCGCTCTGCTTGCAGGAAAGAGAGGCATCTGAAGAAAAAGGTGGCCAATCGCAGAAGCCAGCTCATGAGTTTCTTCTCTCAAAAAAATGTGCTCGGACAGCTAGAATCTAGGTCATTGTGCGGAGCTCGAAAACAAGACAATTGGTGGTCATAAGTCTATTCATGTCTATCAACTTCATCAACTCGAGCAGGTGTCGTTATGCCCGTTTCTCAATCTGCACTGACTCATCAAACTCCTTGTTATCGTACTCCTTCCTCGCAGCAACCTCAGCCAGACGAGCCAGCTCAGGGTCTTGTGGAATGAGCGAAGCCTTGACAATGCCAGCGATTGAATCGTGGTCTCTGAAAAGCCTCTCCATGTCATCGAGAGACCGGCCCATAGTTTCGGGGTACAAGAAGAAGACCAAGATTGGAATACATGCTCCAAGAACAGCGTAGAGAATGTAGTACTTGTATCCGATGCTGTCGATTGCGACGGGGGTTATCATGAGGACGGCGAAGTTCCAGAGCCAGTGGTTCGCTGTCGAGAAACTGGTCATTGGCACTGCAGTTCTTGTTAGCAAACTCATCAGGAGTGGTTTCTTAGGGGACCAGACGTACTTCGAAGGCGAGCTGGAGCAACCTCTGTAACGTAAAGGTAATTACATCCCAGGAAACCGATCGGGACAAAGAAGTTGAAGAAGAACACGAAGAACACCGAAGCGTACTGCGCAGCCTTGTTGGTTGTTGGAAAGCTGTTGGTAATGGCCAATGCAGTCATACACATAGACATGCCAAAACCACTGAAGATGAAAAGCTTCCTACGACCAAAGCGATCGATCGTGAAGAAGGCCACGAACGAACTGAGGAACTTCCAGGTCAAGCAGCCGCCTGAGAGGATTCGTGCGGTCTCTGCATCCAGATTCAGGCCTTGCTCAAAGATCGTAGTCGAGTATGAAGAAATCAGGTTACTCCCACACCACTGCTGGAAGAACTGAAGGATCAAGCAGAGCGCAAAACGGTAGAAGACCTTGTCTTCGCCCATCTTGAACAAATCTCTCTTGCGAGCTGCGCTTTTTGTAGCCTCCAGGGTGAGTTCGATGGCGTTCATCTCAGTTGCGATCTCGAAACTGTCGACTGGGCAATCTCGTAGCTTCGAGAGGTTGTTGCGAGCGTTCTCCATGCGGCCCTTCGATGCCAGCCAACGAGGCGATTCGGGAACCAGGTAGATGGATGACATGAGGATCAAGGATACAATAGCGGGAATGACTAGAGGCATACGCCATGAAAGCGTTCCGGTCTTGATCCTGAATCAAATGTTAGCATCTGACGTTCAAAGTCCTCCCCAAACAAACGTCCTTACTGGAAGAAGCCCAAGTTTATCCATGCCTGCAAGACATAACCCACAGTGATGAAAAGGCCATCAATCACAACGTGTTGTCCGCGGTTCTTCGCTCTCGAGCATTCCGACTGCCAAACCGGTACAGTTGTGCTGAGAGCTCCAACACCCAGACCAGTAATGAATCGGCCAATCGTAAATTGTGCCAACCCAAAGCTACTGCATTCCAAAACCTCGCCGATAAATGTCAATGTCGCTGCCAAAAGCACAGTCTTGCGCCGTCCTAGAATATCGCCGATTGACGCACAAGCGAGTGCTCCGAATAAAGCACCGAGCGTGCATGTAGCCACAATCGTACCCTTGCATGCAAGCGTTAGCAAAGCTCCCAACGTCCATACTTTCGGGAAAAAGATCCTCACCTGAACTGTACTGTTCGTCGCCTTCTGCTCTCCAGTCGTATTAATCGTATCAATCTCCGGAAAAGTCTCAACCCAACTCTCAATAGAGAGCAGCCCTCCAACTCCAGACTGATTGTATCCAAACAGTATAAAAGACGGCAGAGCCACAAGCAGCGTCTGCATCAACTCGAACTGTCTACCGGTGGGACGGAAAGGCATCTTGGCGACGTGTAGATCGCAGTTCGCCAAGAGGAAACAAGACAATGGCCAAGAGAAACAAGAGAAAGATTCCACATGGAAAACGCAGGGGAGAGGATTATATACTCTCGTATGCGCCCCGCGGTTCCGCTATCGTTGTGCCGCCATGTGTGAAGCTCGTGCTTCTTAGCTGTATCCACCGCGATACTCCATGGGGACTGGCCTGCAATGGCGCTGTGGAGCGCCGAGAAAAGTTGACCCACGGGGTGCCGGGGTGGTGGAGGGTGACATCTGTGCGTGAGCGCTGTTCAGTGGAACGATTGCCGCGATGCGTTGAAGTACGGGGAGCCGATTTGTTTTCGTAGTCTACCTTGGCATGCCTATTGTATGCGGAATTGCTGGGGAAAAGTTGGGGAAGTCTTCGTGCTCGTGAGAAGAAGCTGATGGCATCACGAAAGCGGTATCGGTGATTATGGCAAGCAATTGTCCGTCTGCTGAGAGGTCGGTGGTGGTCGGTGAGACTCTGGGAGAAACTTTTTTTTTCTGTCTCCACCTTACCTTATGTTGCTACTGCGGCGGCTTGCCCACATCGGCCTAGCGTTGTTGGAGATAGGCACTTGTAACGCAGATTAGGCTATATCCTCGGCTCTACCTAAGTTAGGTAACTCTTAGTAGTTCTTAGAGTATTCCTAACGCCCGCTCTATAGTTTTTTATATAGCTAATAAACTACTTAATTAATTATACGCTATATAGCTAAGTAGCCTAAAGTAGTACCCTTAATTAGACCTACTACGGCCGCTCTACGTTAGTTATAAGCCCGGTTCGTACAGAGAACCTCGGTCGCGTTTACTACTACTATAGCGTATTAGTAGGAGATAAAAGACGCCTTTAGAACGTCCCTCTACTAGTAGAACAATTATCCTTATCTATTAGTTTTTATCCCTACTATTAGAATACTCGTTTATCTATCTAATCTATAGTTAAGATGTCTTTATACTAGTTAGGAAATGCCCTTTCGAACACCTCTTTAAACAAACGTTAACTTAGGAAGCTAGATAATTATATTTTCTAGTATAAGTCGATAGAAGTCTAGTTTAAGACCTTTAAAGTCTAGGAATACGCTAATCCTAATATAAAAGAAGGAGTTACGCTAACTCCTAAG
>KZ109813.1:3008-38962 GCA_002116395.1 Ramularia endophylla | reverse complement strand
CCCTTGATGCGGACAACGAAGACGAGCTTGGGCTCGGCGGGCACATAGTAGCTGCCCTCGGCCTTGGCGACACGGCCAAGACGGACCTTCTCGCGCTCAAGGTCGCGGTACTCCTTCACGTACGACTCGGCACGCTTGAAGATGGTCTCGCGCTTGGACTTGTTCTCCTGTGGGCGAGAATGTTAGTGTATATTCTTGAACGCCCAAAATTGTTGTGAAGAGTGAAGTTGTCACAGCACAGTCAGTCCCGAAAGATGGTTAACGATACGACAGCACCGCCCGGAGGCTAGTCGAGGTGTTGTTGGATATTTTTTCATCAGAGTACAAGGTAGGGGAGGGCGAGTGGGAGGGTAATATGTACCTTCTTGCGAGCATCACGCTTCTCAGCGGC
Organism: Ramularia endophylla; assembly: GCA_002116395.1. Lineage (NCBI taxonomy): Eukaryota > Fungi > Ascomycota > Dothideomycetes > Mycosphaerellales > Mycosphaerellaceae > Ramularia > Ramularia endophylla. The sequence goes on along the minus strand of KZ109813.1, from coordinate 38,571 downwards.
CTCGGCGCGCTCCTTCTCCTGCGACTTGCGCTTCTTGAGGAGGGTTTCTGGGACGAGGATCTGGTCCTTGGTGGGGACGCTCCTGTATGCAGCATTTCATGTCAGTCGGTCCACGCGTGCGGGGAAATAATTCCCGAGCGAAGAAGTGCGGCACAGTGGTCTGCTGGCGCTCATGCATTCTCCGCTGACACTCCGAAGAGTGGGCGATGTGTGCCGTCCCGTGCCATTCAGACGAAAATCTTTCAATCTTGTCATGAAATGGCTTGACGGGCGATCCACCTCACATTCTGACGGGCCATCCACTGGGAATGACGCCGCGCAGGATTGAGGTGGGCTGGAGTGTCTTTTCTGTCTGCGCACGAATGCGGCAGAGCAGCGATTTTTGCATTGCGATTGCGGACCGACTGTGCTGCGCTCCCTCACCCAGAGGCGATGGCGGCAACGTACAGCTGAGCGGACTTTGGTGCCATGGCGATAATGGTCCGGGAAGTGTGTTGATGAAGGAGGGTCGGGGTGGTCGATGGGCGTGAAGAGTCGAAAGGTCCAAGCAGCGAAAACGAATTGAAGATGGAGGTCGAAAAATTGGTGTGAGCTAGCTCGGGCTTGGCGAAGTGCGATTGGCCGACTTGCCGACCGTCGATCACCTCACCTCTTCAGCGACCACAACATCACATCCGAAGACAAACCTCTAAACAATTGAGAATGTCGTCTTCCCGCCGCGGGGTCGGCCTGAGTGCCTTCTCAAATGCTGCCATATCATCAGACAAATACGCAGCTCATGGCGCAGCGCTCCGCCTCTCCCATGCAGATGCGCTCGCCAACCAGCTTTCCGTCTTCCAAGCCGCACTGCACAACTTCTCCCTGACACACGCCAAGGATATCCGTAGCAACCCATCTTTCCGCGCTGAATTTGCGCGCATGTGCCATGCTATCGGAGTGGACCCGCTAGCGGGCAGCAATGCCGCGAACAAGTCAGCTCATGAAGGCAAGGCGGGAGGCAGTGTGTGGGCGAAGATGTTGGGTACCAGTGTCAACGACTTCTACTTTGAGCTTGGCGTTCGACTGGTCGAAGTCTGTAGGGAAAGTCGTGGTGAGAATGGTGGCCTGATTGCGCTCTCTGAAGCAAGAAAGCGAATTGCTGCTGGACGGGGCTTGGTGGGAGGAGGCATGGAAGTCACGGACGATGATGTTGAACGTGCTTTGCAGAGTCTCGAACCACTCGGAGGCATGTTCACAATCATGAAGCTGGGCAGTGGCAAGTTTATCCGGTCTGTGCCCAAGGAGCTGAATCCCGATCAGAGCAGGGTACTGGAGGTCATACAGATCATGGGGTTTGTCACTGTGGGCATGCTGAGAGCCAATCTGGACTGGGAGCAGGCACGAGCCGTGGCAGTCATTGACGATCTCGTGGCGGATGGCATGGTCTGGGTGGATGATCAGGGTGACGAGGTTGAGTACTGGAGTCCGGCTGGCATGCACGCGGGTTGATGAGCCGACTCATAGGCCTCGATATTGTGAAAGCGAGAAGCGGAGGCTGCCACTATCATCGGTGACTCGCCGACAAAGATGTCCCGCACCGAGTGCTGTATTGTCAGTCGGACTCGTCTGCAAGCATACCGTCTCCACCATCCGTTGCTGGTCTTCCATGGTCTCAGTGGCAAGGTCTGGTACGCGAGTCGAAGAATTCCGATATAGGAAGAAAGGTCCTGCCCAGGTGGGGCGATTCATAACAGCACCGCCAGCCATAGGGCCGCAGGCACACCCGAGGTCCCACGGCGACTACTGCCTGCCCAATCTGGCCGACTTTGGTCAGTTGTCTCTGCTGTCAATGCATGGAATGCCGCCCTGACCAGCCATCATACATGTCTTGGATCGATCTTCAACAGAACAAGGCTACCGAAGACATCAATACAACCTCGTCTTCATCGCAAGCGACCACGTCTCCAGGGTATGGACTACCAGCCTCCTAGATGAGCTTCCGCTGCATATTACGGCAGTGACAGCTACTGTAACCGAGCTCGCGAACATAGTGCAAGCCAGTAGACGCTTCTCCCGGCTCGCCACTGTTGCCGCACGAGAACGAGTTCCAACACTACTGTGTCTAGCCAACGACCGAATCGCTACGGATTCTCAAGCAAGTTTGCGAAGAGCCTTTGCTACGTGACAGTATACGCGAAGTTCTCTACATACCGACTGTTGCTGGTCCAAGATTGACCAGCTTCGAAACCTTCGAGGCAGACCACTGTGTGCAAAAGATCAAGAAGCGTTAAAGACTTTCGATCACTTTCCTCTACGAAGCACATCCTTCTCCAGCTTTCTAGGCATAGGCCAGACTCGGTCTAGTGCAAAATAGCACAGAACATTTTTCATATCATAGCTACCCACACGTGGTCTGATATGTACTGTGTATCTGGCACTTGTGATACTATTCTTCCTATTAGGCTCAGATCGGATCCTTGGCATCTCAGTCCCTGTTGTCCGCTACGATTTCCATTCCAAAAATATATATCTTTATGTAGGTAGGTCGCTTTCCTTGCACAGCGCACTCACAATTCGAGAATCGAAAAGTGTGCCCACCTTCTCAGTTTCCGCGACCTGGAGCAAACGCTACTGCATCCACAATTCTGCATTTTCGACAAATGGCGTTAACAACAGATCTCCAAGTTCATCCAGACGCCAATCCACGTAGTGCGAAATTCGGGAGTGCGGTCACTCTGGAAGACGGCAAAGAAGGACTTCTAAAGCATGCTACCAAGTGCAAAGAGGAATTTATCAAAAAGCGAGCGATGGCGTGCGCTTTAGAGCGTGGAGCCTACATCACTGCTCCAACTGGACTGAACTGTGGCCAAAGTCTCCGCTTTAAGATACGTTCGGCCTGTAATCACGGCGTCCTCGTCTACATCATGGCGTCTGGATCGCAAGATCGAAATAGAGCACGCGTTGCCCTGGCCACAGAGTTCCACAAGGCAAACCCGATGTTGCTTCTGGAAAATCGTTTCCCATTCCTTGAGTGTAGACTGCCAGAGCAGCGCGTACTGCGTGATGTTCTGGAAGATACAGAAGAGCTCATACGCCGCCACTTGACACTCTGCGACTGGGTCGATGCCACGACTGAAGCGCTAAGGACGCCCACAGAGGCCGCTAGGTCGGGTTGGCTTCTGACAGACCAACACCTCGTAATGCCAACAGTAAGAGCTGTCCTGGTCATATTTTGGCTGACCAGCTCCCATAGACAGTACGGACTCACTTGGTCGTGCTGCCGTAGTCTTGACTGGCGACAACAGCCAAATGCGCTCAGGCCCGGTCGCATTGGATAGCCTCCGGCCGCATCAGCTTCCGGACTGTAGCAACAACGAGATAGTGGCTCACGTTCCACTTGAAAAGGCAGCACTTTTCTTAAGTGAGCTAGACAAGCGAGAGTGCGCTGCCAGCAGGCATCTTCAAGCTCGGAACGAGTACAGTGCGAGCCAAGTAGGGGAGCAACTCTTGAACGAAGCAAGAGAAAGACTCAATCTCTCCCATGAAGGTCTCCAAACTTTCGAAGCTGAACACTATGCTCATACGGAGCAGAGTGCACATGAAAAGCGGGAATCTTACAGAGAATTCGGATACTCAGATCTTCAAGCATCATTGGCAGCCCGTGTTATCGAGTTCTGAAAGATGACAATCGCCGAGCGATATATGAGCACCTGATCAAGTCATATCTTGGTTGTAGAGCTACCATACGAAAGAACTGATTTGCGCACGGATCTGCGCTTCGAATGACCGATAAAGCGTACCATGTGGAGACTGTTCCTCCCGGCACTGAATCCAATGGCTCGAGATTGCATCTGTGAGACCTGAGGTGCCGCTTCGCTGGCAGGGCTCATACCGTGGGCACCCGCTGCCATGGTCTGGCAGCCCCAGGGTCTTGTATAGCGCTCGAGTCTTCAATTCAAGCCATCCAACAATCTTTTAAACGAACCAGTTCCAGCCCAGACTTTCCAAAGTCTCTCCAATTCAGTATTGCTCCGAGCCAAAAAGACTGGCTGCTACCGCCCAAGCAGTAGTCTGCTGTCAAGTCTCTGCAGTGGCTTTTGTTCGTCTCAGAGTCTGCTCAAAGGTCGATCCGTTTGACGCCGCTCTTACGGAGCTGCTGTTGCTGGTGACGAGCTATACGACATGCCAATAGACGTTGCAGGTGCTCGCAACACAGGCAAGCCCAACACGATAAGAACTATATGTTCGAGAGGCGCTTGCCATTCCATTGTGATCCTTTACGAGGTTGTTTTGAGAGGTTGGTCTTGGACCTCCAGTGCGCAAGAAATGTTGCGAGAGCGCAGAGAACGAGACGATTTGGTGGCCATTTTTCGGACCCACGATTGAATTCAATGGCTCAACACTGTAAAGTCGCCGCCAGGGATCGTGGATATAAATGCTGCTCGGGCTAGTATATGTCTCTGGTCTGGGCTAATGGAACCGTCGATTGAAAGTTTCTTCTTGAGCAAACATCGCCGCCGTGTTGCATGTGCTCCTTTCCTTCCTCAATTCCTTGAATGGACGAGATCGCGACCGATGGTATGGAGGTAAATGGTTGTGAGAAAGATGCGAAGGTTGAGCGTTGACCTCAGTTTGCTTTTGGCTGAAGACGATACGGGCTGCTGTTTGCCTAGTGCAATGGTGAAATCGCAGCATATGCCGGCTCATTTGTCTGGTGAGTGATTCGGAGTGAGTATGATTGCACCGGACCGTGTTGATGTCGACTCCAGGTGATGGAGTGCCGCTTTCGTTAGCCGCTTGTACTAGATAGTATGTACAAGCATTGCCCGAAGACTACCTCGTGGCGGTGAAAGTCGGATGTAAGTCTCCTACACGCCTGTGACATGGCGTGAATTTGGTTACTGGCGGTTTACTCCGCGGGTTTCTTCCGTTTTCCTTCGGTGGTTGTCTTCGTTTTCCTTCGATGAACATTCACAAGCTCAGATCGGCCGGATCCCAGACCGGACGGCACTGAGCAGGTGAACAGGGTGAGTTGGTAAGCTTCCCAGGCGAAGTCGTCATCATCATCTCGTCTGGTTTACTATAGCTCAAACACAAGCATGTGGCGTCGCTCGCCTCGATGGCCATATGGCCAAGAGACAGAGATGCGCTCGACTTTCTTTCCACCAAGGTCGTGGAAGTGCAGTATTCCCGCCAATTGGAGTTCCTAGGAGGGCGTGAGACCCTCGTCTCTCCACAGTTCAGTAAAGCATCTCGACGCATCGGAGGGGAATGCGAGGTGCAAGGGCCCACAGCCTAGCAGGGTATGCAACTAATACAACAGAGAGAGATAAGCAGGGCTGTCGATATGAGAATTTTCCAATGAAAGCTTTCTATCTCAATGTCAAGTCGAGCGTCTTGAGTACCTCTCTCGTTGGAGATGAGGTCTTTTGAGGCACTAGAAGCCTTTGGACTGGCACGGTTGCCAGCAAAATGGCAGAGAAGCCCAAACAACAGAGAGCTCGAATTGCAAAATCCTCGTGTCGACAGCTGTGGGGACAAGCAAAGGCTATAGCTCCGCTCTTAAGAGGATTCTCTTCCGATGCGTTCAAATGCTGTAGCCTCCTGTGTCGACGATTGCTGCTGCAATTTCACCGCCTTTTCATCCTGTTCCGTCGATACCATGGATCGACCGACCCATCCCAAAGCTAGATATTCTCCAGCTTTCGAGTCCTTCTCCTTGCTCTGGAGAGGTTCGACGGGGAGACTCCCAACATTCTGGGCTGCAACTTTGCCTTTACTTTTGGACTTGGGCCAGTGCAGATTCCAGCGGTGCCAGCGATTCTTCTTCTGGCGACATGCTCTCTCCCCCGTTGGCGCTCTTTTCTCCCCGGTGAGTGGAGCTATTAGAAGGGATTTCTGCTTGTAAATAGGGCTATGTCTTGCTGTCTTGCTGCTCGTTGAAGAGGATCCTTTTCTTTGCTCGATGGAGTAAACCATGTACAAGGGTCATGGTGTACAATTTGCTCTTCATTCCATGCAGTATCCACAAAGGTGGCTTTGTACATTATTTCCTCCCTCCAATCCAAACCCCAACGCCGTCGCTCAATACCCATATAAATAACACCCAAGACCCACTCATTCATCATCTACAAACCCCCCAGCCAACCTTCCCAAAACAGGAACCTCCCACCTCTCCAACGTTCCTCCCTCCCTCCAAGCCCCAAACGCCAAATATCCAATCATCCCCAGATCCCCCACAAACAAAATCCAGCTCAACCAACTCGACCAGCTGGAAATAATATGCACGAAAAACATGAACCCAAACAGCAGAGCCGACTGCCATGCATGAAACCGCACGTAATCAGATTTATGCTCGAATAACAACAGCACTACTCCTGCCGCGGGCGGGAATATCAAATATGCAAGTGGTGCTTCTATGTGTAGAGGCAGACCGAGACTTGTGGTAAATAGATCTGCGTCACCTTGGGGATGTCGGGTTTGGTAGTTGGACTGTGCTGGCATGATGTAGTCGTTGTAGCGATCGTGGTTTAGTGGTCGAGGACCGGCTTCTAGATCTTCGTATCCTCCTTGTGATTCGACATCGTCGACGTAGCGGGATGGGGATGGGAGTCGTTGGTTTCGGGCTGCGGCCCAGGGATCGGTGGTGTCTGATGCTACTGCTGAGATGTTGCGGGTTGGGTTCGCGGGTCGGGGTCGAGGAGAGGCGGGTGGAGAGCGGAGGGGTGGTGGAGATTTGGCGCGGATGGATTCTGGGGGTGATGATTGGTATGGGGCGAAATTCATGGCCATTTTTGTTTGGGAATCGAGTTGTTTGTGGATGGTCTGGAGATGGAGGAGAGCAGGTCAAGCTGGGAGACGCGGCTTCGTGTTTCAACCAAGCTTTGACAATCTCAAGGGCCTTGCTTTGTTTTAGAACACTCAAACCTCTGGTATACCTTTTAGTATACGAAATGAGTGATTACGACACGATCTTTCATTTGGCCAACTCAGATTTTCGATGCGATGTGATATCATGGTGTTTTGAGAGAACAAAGCAGCTGCACTCGAGCTGGCCTGAGACCCCTGCACACCTGATTATGTCACGCTTCATCCTTGTACCTGTCCTGATTCCTGCTGCTCCTCACTTCTTACCTTACATTCACTTCATCTCAGCTCTCGAAATAGCCTTCACAATCATCTATTTCTGCTTGTTTCATTGCACTTCTGCCTGATATATCAACCTTGTAAGCGCCCATCAACCGCAATACCCGATGCATCACCACATGCAATTGACAAGGGTCCGCCATGACGTTATCTCTCCAAAGATTATTTGACATCAAATGGCATCACCACATCAAGGTCGTTGTGACCCCCACCAAGGCGATTAGAATCTCGTTAACTCCAATGCTCCGCAACTTCCACTTAAGACCGCTCTCTGCTCTTTCTACAAAACCATTTCAATCCCCATATACAACTTTCTCACAAACAACAAACTCATTTCCCTCCATCAAAGCATTTTCCACCACACAATCCAACAACATGAGAGTTCTATTGACAGGAGGTTCTGGCTTCATCGCCGCCCACGTGCTTGAGTACCTCCTCGAGCACAAGCACTCCGTCGTCACCACCGTCCGATCCCAAGCAAAGGCCGACAAGGTCGCAGCCGCACACCCCAAAGCAGGCAAGGACCAGCTCGACTTTGCCATTGTTGAGGATGTAGCTCAAGAGGGTGCTTTCGACAAGGCTGTAGTCTCCAACCCACCTTTCGACGCAGTCATCCACACTGCATCACCATTCCACTTCAACGTCACAGATGTGCAGAAGGAGCTCCTCGATCCCGCATACATTGGCACCACGGGAATTCTGAAATCCATCAAGAAGAGTGCTCCCAGTGTGAAGCGTGTGGTCATTACCAGCTCTTTCGCTAGCATTGTTAACCCAAACACTGGCAATGCACCAAACAAGACATATTCTGAAGAGGACTGGAACCCAATCACACAGGAAGAGGTACTACACCCTGATTCATCTCTATCAACTCTTGGATTGCTGATATATTCATTCTAGGCCCTGGCAAACCCTGCAGCTGGCTACCGTGCCTCCAAGACCTTCGCCGAGAAGGCAGCCTGGGAATTCGTCGAGAAAGAGAAGCCAAACTTCACAATCTCAACAATGTGCCCTCCCCTCGTCCTCGGTCCAATCGTCCACTACCTCAACTCCCTCGACGCACTCAACACCTCCAACCAACGCATCCGCGACGCCATGCTCGGAAAGTGGAAAGAGGAAGTCGCACCCACAGGCACATTCATCTGGGTAGATGTCCGTGACTTAGCTCTTGCACACGTCTTGGCCGCGGAGAAAGAGGAAGCAGCCAACAAACGCTTTTTCATCACCGCGGGATACTTCACCAACAAAGGTATTCTTGATGTGGTTTCGAAGACTCAGCCCGAGGTTATTACCAAGGACACCAAGACTAAGCCTGGAGATTTCCCCGAGGAGGGCATTTACAAATATGACAATTCGAGATCGAAGGAGGTGTTGGGATTGCAGTATAGGCCTTTTGAGCAGGCTATTGTGGATACTGTCAAGAGCTTGAAGGCTGTGGGCGCGTAGGCTAATACACAGTATGGGATGTAGAAGTATGAGGAAGCTCCAAAAATAATGATACCACTTGGACGACCAATCGATAACATTATGCTATTCAGAATGCGTGATGCTGTCAGCACACAGTTGCTGCATCTACATACTATCGAATCATTGCTTCGTGGGAAGAGCGTTGGCCAGATCAAATAATCTATGACAAGCTAATCGCTCGCAGAACACCGACCATTACCTGGCCAGGGACCATGCCAGTCTCGTGCCTTGAAAGATGATGTTTGAAGATGATCTATTGCTAGAAACCAAGCATAAGCACATACGACCACAGATGCACGAAAGCAAGCCATCCACGATAAGTACACTTCTTACCCGCGAAGCGGGAGTAAGGTATTGTTAGGACAGATAATCCGGCAGATTAAGATGGCTATAATACATGAAAACTCTCACCTCTCACATTCGACCACAGATACATGAATAACGAGCCATCCCGTCCGCTCTGGCATATCTAAGCATGTAATCGCCAGATTAGTAGTTAAGTCCGTGAGGATTAGCGAATCCCTGGTGTTGAATGTTTTTGTTTTTGTTTTGCCGTGATAGCAGAAAGAACTTCTTCGAGGCTTTATTCATCTTGAGGTAATGCTCTGGCCTATACAAGCATGAGATCATGGGCAATGTTGTATGTTTTTGTTTTGGCGTTGTGGTGGTCCAAAAGGAGTGGTGAGAAAATTTTGGACAAATCCTTGGCATCTCCATATTCTAGAACTATTTTCATCCAATCACCCATTAAGAGTATGAACCATGTCTCCGGAGAGCTCGGCTTGATCCTTGTTTATTTCAGTCCAACATGTTGTATGGTTTTTGGTATATTGCCATATGTGGTGTGGTGATCGAAAAGGAGCTGCGAGAAGTTTTTGTCACTTTTCAGTCTCATTTCGAACCTTCACACCTCAAAAGTTTTGCCAGTGCAACATACGCTGTAGCACTTTCTTTCCGGGTGATCAGAAGTCGAGCAGGGAATAGAAGCGGTGGTGCCACATAGCTTGTAGTTCATATTTCATATGCCAGATCTCAAAATTAAAACGTTGTATGGTGATATCAACACCCGTCTCGCTCAGATTCCGCTCACGATCGGCAAGATATGGCACCGTATCGGAGGCTAGGCCAGCAAACGTAACGTCAAGCAACGGAGAAGCTCGTACGCTCGCTCAGCTGAAGAATATACGACCCGTCTTGTCTTCGGTCACACGTTCTGCACCACGCTGGCAAGTCCAGTGGCTGTTATATCAGGTCAGCAACTACACATCTTCAGCATATGTCTAGGCTCAAGCTTACCCCAAATGACCACCGTGCTCCCGATCAAAGCCTCCTTGAAAGGCCCAAACCTCTTCCATTTCTTTCCTGTGCTTTGACTTGGGCTTATTCTCGGCAAGCCTGACCTTTTCAAAGTATATGTAGGCAGCATAGAACACCGAGCTGGTATTTCCCATCCGCGGTCCCTTCTTACTGCGGAAGTCGGTAAGTTGCTTGCTCTGAATCTTGGTCCCGGTGTGCAGCTGGGCTGCTAGATCACGGCAAAAGGCGGCTTGCGTGATACCAGGCTTCACGAGATGGGCATTGATCTTCTTGCGAATCTCATCGCAGCTGTCGTAAACCTGGACACTGCTACTTTCCTCTCCGTCAAGGCTGATGTTGCTGATATCGGTAATTGGGGCAGCACTGCTAGTAGAAGCAGACGAAGAAGCAGTTGCCGCTTTCGCCTTCTTCGGCGCTTTGATACCAGCCATCTCTCGCTTCTTGAAGAACTCCCAAGCATTCCCATAAGTGAAGCTTTCCGCGCCCTTCATAGTCCCGTTCTGGGCCAGGAAGTTGTTCAAACTCGTGGCACTGACACCAATAGCAGTTGAGAATTCCCCTTTCTTCATCTCCCCAGAGTCAAGGAACCGCCTGATCATGCCTCGGACTTGGTTGCAGCTTTTGTCCATTGGCATGCCTTCGAGGTTGACATCTTCGGGATCAAGTAAGGGAACTTGATCTTGAGCCTTGCGTTTGGTGCCAGCTGCTGGCTTCGGGCCTCCAGTAGCTTTAAGGTATGCATTGTAATCGCCACTCTTGAAGTAGTTCTCGGCAGCAGCACGATGCTCGTCGCTCATGTTTGCAACTACTCTTTGAGCGTTGGCGAGTCTGGATGTCGCATCTCCAAGTGCCTGACGTCCGGACATGTTGAGATGTTGGCGGTGCTATCTTCAAGCACTTCTATAGGTGAGACTTAGCGACGTTTTCAGAGCCTGTACCCAAACAGTGACAACTCATAAGCTTGAACAGTCTACATGGAACGGGTAGATGTCTTAACGGCTTCAAAGCTGACTAGGCACAATGTGCATCTTTGCAGGTTGTTCCGATGGATTCGTGAACAGAAAATACAAGACATCGACCTACTCACATTTACGATGCAACGTTCAGGTCGTGGCGGCTTACAATGGCAATGTGATGACAATGTTTCAGTAACAACAAAGGAGAAGAAGAAGAAGAAGAGGAAGAAGAAGAAGAACGCGTGAGACGATCCTAGAGACGCGTTTGTTGTGATTACGTGAGAATGATCTGACTAGTACAAAACCTTGCGACTTGAGAGGAAACCTTGCTATCCGAGCTGTCTTCCTTCATCCCACAGTAATGAGTTTGATGCACCTAGCATCTCAACTTGCTTCCGATATCTCGCTGCTCATACACTCTCATCGACTGCCAGGCCCTAACACCAAGCAATCCACTTGGATGCTTAACAAAAGCTTATCATTCCCGCTTCGAGCTCAGCTCCACTGCATTCGCATTCGATCAATGATATCCCGCACCTAACCGTCTGATCCGGCCGCGTAGCAGACGCATTCCTTCGCATCCTTCACCTAATTGAGTGCACGGCGAGATAAGTACTGCGTCGCATGACCACAGCCGCATGAGATTCACCTCCTTCCAAACTTTTCTTTCAGAACAGTCTCTTCTCTCACCCTCGACTATCCAACCATTACGGGTATGGAGAAGCAAACTCAAGTCGCGGAGCCCGGAGATGGATATGGAGTAGTGACACCTTATATCAGGCCTCAAGCACGCAGAAACCACGATACAGAGGTCAAATTCGAAGAATATGCCTACTATGCTTTTAGAACTCGAGAGGAGCAAGTCCAGCTTGCAAAGCCCAAAACTAAGTGGAAGGAAGTATTCTTCAACAAGACTCCAGCCAAAGCACCTGATGGCCAAGCAGAGAGTGAACTGATGACCGACCACGAGAAGCACGGCAATGCTGGCGAGATGAGCACAGTCAACCGAGATAGGAGGCTCGAGATCAGTGACCAAGAATGGACCAACGCTTCACGAGCTTTCAGGTCCGCCTCAGCAGGGGCTTGCTTCTATCTTATTACGACCGATATCCTTGGCCCGTTTGGAGTCGGATTTGCTCTGGGAACACTAGGTTGGGGTCCAGGCATTGCTCTCTATACGGTTTTTGGGTAAGAAAGACAGAAGTGAAAGGCTCACGATCTAGCTCGGAGACATCTCGCATTATGCCAGGCTTTGTCCATATAGAAGTGTGGAGTGTGTCAGAGATCGCTGACACTTCTGCCGTTGCACTTTAGATTCATGGCTGGTTATAGCGGTTACCTTTTGTACCATGCATTCCTCGGTCTCGACTCGTTCGAGTATCCTCTTAGCAACTACGGCGATCTGGCCTTTCGAATATATGGAAACTGGGCGAGGCACATCGTCAACATTCTGCAGGTGATAGCCCTCATTCTCATCCTTGGACAGGTCACCATGTTCGTGCATAACTTCCTTGACTTGGTTCTTCGCTAACGCCAATGTAGACAGAATGCACAAGCATTGTCTGAGGTCTCACGGTTTCACCTGTGCTATGCAGTATGCCCCGTGATCTTCATCGCCTGTGGTTTCTTCCTTGGCCAGATCAGGACGCTGAGAAACTATGGATGGGTGGCAAACCTTGCCGTCTGGCTGAACATGCTGGTCAGTGCACCAGAAACTGCATCCAGCTTAAGCTAACAGGCTCCAGACTATCTTCATCAGTATGGGTGTTATTGCAAATTCACCTCCTAACTATGGCATCGCAACTCTTGGCTCTGCTGGATCTGCAGTTGATCCTACATCGATCACGCCCAACGCAGCTGGCGTTTACCCACCAGTACGCTGAATATCGGAATGCCTTATTTTCTCATCTGACAAACGTAATAGATCATACATTACGCTGGCCTCCCCAACCCAAACAGCCTTATTGGAGGTATCAATGGCCTACTCTCCGGCGTACTTGCATACTCAGGCGCTCAACTGTTCATTGAGTTCATGGCGGTAGGTGATGTGACCACAACTGTTGTACATGCTGCATCGTCAACCTCTCACACCAATCTCACAGGAAATGCGACGTCCGACAGACTTCATCAAAGCCATGTGGGGTGCTCAATTCTTCATCTACACCGTCTACCTTGTCTACGGAAGCTTCGTATACTACTATCAAGGCCAATACGCCTTCACGGTCTCCTACCAAGGTGTCTCACCCTATGGCTGGCAGACGGCAGGGAACATGATTTCCTTCATATCCGGACTTATCGCTGCTGGACTCTACGGCAACATCGGTCTCAAAGTACTCTACAACAATCTGCTGATCGACTGGTTCTCTGCGCCGCCATTGTACACCAGAACAGGCAAGATTATATGGGCTGTGATGGTTCCGATATGGTGGTCTGTGGCATATGTCATCGCCGCGGCAATACCGGACTATATCGGATTCGTCTCTGTCATGTCTGCGGTATGTATCATCATGTCTCTCTATCCTGGTCTCTTTCTCACTTGCGCTGCACAGGCTACTCTTATGAATTTGGTTTACTCGATTCCACCAATTCTGGCTGTCGGATATGACATTCGTCTCAAGGTCATGCGAGCACAGGGAGAGAATGGGTTCAATCCTCAGACAGGACATGTCACTCGACATCTCTCCGGAGTTCAATACTGGCTCAGAGGTTTTGTCTGTGGAGGGCTTTTCCAGACCGTGATGAATACCCTTAACGTCCTCTACTTCTTGGCTGCGCTGGCCATGTCCGGACTAGGGCTCTATGCTGCCATCGTTGGTAGGTCACAGGCATCCTGTGTCAGTCAGAGCTGTACTGGGAATCCATACTGACGATACCTTGTGAAATAGGTCTTATCGATGCATTCAAGATTCCGCAAGTGAATGCTTTCTCATGCAGCTCGCCTCTCAATCTTGGCTGAGACTTTCTGCCCCAGAGCATTCCGCGATTCGTTTTTGACAAATAAGAACGGACAAAATGATGGTCTCCACAAGGACGTGCAAACAGAAGAAGCAGTAGAATCAGTTTTGTGTAAGAAATGACAGTTGAGTCACAGGCCCAGTCAAAATATAAGTACGAGCTCCGTTTGAAGGCTTTCTAACCAGCAAATTGTGTGCGGAGATCCCTAGCAGCGCCAGATCTGTCAAAATGAGCAATACCACGGCTCATTCTATCCAGCCATTTGACCGGCGACTCTGCTAGTGCAAAGGCTCTTAATGGATCCAAGTGCGACAATCGTCTCGAGAGAGTATTATCATGACGGCTGCTCAAGTTTTATAGCAGCTTTTCCGGCTGAATAATTCTCATCTTGACAGCTATTCTTAGCGCCACGCTCGCACACTACTTCGTCGGTGACACGCACTCGAAGGAGCCTCTCTTCGCCGGATCCGCGTTTTTACTCTTCAACACCGCCCTTTCAGGATAGTTGCACAAGATTCGCTCGTTGATCGCACCGCTCGGGGTGGTTATATTGATGGGAAGAGGTCCTGGAGCAATACCTTTCTCAACCCACTTCACCAGATCATGGAATAAAGTCGTGGGCTGTCCTCCACTGCCACCGAGGCAATGCCCAAGGCCTGGTACTTCATAATAGCGATAGTAATCATGGACATCAGCTGTGATTGCTGTGACCTGATCGTAGTACTTTCGTGTTCGTCGAAAGGGGACGAGTGTATCTGCCTATGCAAACATTCTAGTAAGCTTTCATTCATGACATTAGTGATGAGGAGAACTTACGAGTCCATGATAGGTCATCAGCTTCCCTCCCAAAGCATGAAAAGGTTTCAGGTTTGGGTCGGGACCAAAGAGCGAGTCGTACAGATGGACAGAGGCTTGAAATAGCTGAGCGTATTCATCCACAGACTTGATCAGTGTATAATTCCAGGCAGGGTCCGCCTTAACGAAGAACCGCAACCAGGACTCTCCGAACCCAAGAGGGACTCCAACGCAAGTGCCACTCGTGCAGGATGTATCGGCCAGTGTATCGATCACTCCGAAAGACTCTCCCGTCAAGCGAGCCTGAGATTCGAGGCCATAGTAGAGAAAGTCGCCCTTTGAAGTTCTGGGCCCGGTCCACGTAGCGTTGGCTATTTTTGCTGCAGTGAGACTGATCGGAATTTCTGTTTTTCCCGAAATGTCAGAACAGCTGATGGCCCTGCCGACCATTGGAAATGGATCAAAGTGGCACTTATCGGCATCATCAACCAGACCATCAATGATTCCGTCCTTCGCATCGCAGGCACTAACCGCGGCGGACGTTATGGCTTGAAGTTCACAAGGCGCTGGCCAACCCTTCCAAATACTCATCAAGACTTGGGACCAGGCATTCTGAGGCGCCCATCTCGACCAGTCGAGAGCAGGTGCACTGGCTGCAATGCCGTCGTAGGCATCCGGGTATCTGTATGCGAGTTCATAGCCCTGTCGCCCTCCCTGCGAGCAACCACTGAAGTATGAGTAGGCTGGGGCCTTGCCGTAGAAGCTTTTAACCACAGCTTTACCGATCACAGCTTGATCAAGCAGAGAGATACTGGCCAGGTCCGTTAGAGCGACGAGATTTGGTTTTCCCTGGCTGTTCAACGCTCATGAGTCCGGAGTCACCGCGTCCAGAGGTAACCCCGCGTCCGTAGTCGTCGACGCATATCCTTCTACTAAAGCACCACTCATCTCAATATCGGATAAAACATTCCGGCCCGCCGTATATCCTGCTCCGCCAACGGCCTGGAGTCGACCATTGAAACCTGTTATGGGCATCCAAGACTCCACAGAAATCTTGTCACCTTTGCCAGGATGTGTATAGGTTACGGTGATGTTGCAGAACTCGAGGTTCGTCGGGCCTACGGGACCATTATTGAAGGTGGGAATATCAGGTATTCCGAGAGTGAAGTTTTGAACGAGTTGGGCGGAAATGTTAAGAATTTGTGCACCGGAGCAGTAGGGTGTTGGGATGGCAGAGGAAACACAATGTAGTGTTGGGGTAGCCATGACTGGAGATGTAGGAATTTCTGCCTATGTGGGTAGCAACGTACTGATTTATATGCGAGCTGGGCGCATCGGCTGAGGAAAAACTTGTGGCGCTTGCTCTTGTGACCATCGTTGTGGGATGCAGCCATCTCATGCCTCAGTGGTAGGAGTAGAATTGGCCTAGGGGTAGATCTAGAGAGCTGGATAGAGCTTTTGTTGATGGGACTACCCATTTGGGTATTCGCAGTGAAGTCCGTGTTAATTGGTCGCAATCTCGAGTTCATTTGGCTGACACAACGGGATGCCCGAACAATTCCGAATGGTCCACGCCATTTATTGAGAAAAAATGTCGGCAACAATAATCCTCAAGGCGCCCCTTCTCTCCCTTCCTTGACGTTTTCGGTAAGAGATTCCTCAATGCGACATGACCCCGAGTGGCATGAGAAGGAGGCAGCAGCCATGAGGTACGTTCACATGGCCCAATATTTCCACAGGCTTAATTAGACATCTCAGCCACTGAAAACTATGCCGCGGCGCCTCCTGTAGGTAGTGGAAGAGAGTCTTGGTTCTCATGGAGTAATCGTGTCCCTTCAGTCCTGAAGACTGTCAGACTGATCTGGGTCTCTCCGTCAAGTCTAGAGCGACTCTGGGAGCTTACAGAGCCCGGAATGGTTGGGAAACAGTTGCTGCATAGAACAAGCATCTCCATGAGATTTTCCGGACACCCAGGGGCAGGCATCGTCGTGCAGATTCCTCATTTCGACGGCTCTGCCTCGGCGGCCTCTTCGACTTCGACTTTCTTGTTCTCCGGTGGTGTTTCGCAAGACTTTGCTGCCGCTCACATTCCTTGACACGCAAAGCTATAATCTTAATGTTTTGCAGTCGAGCATGCGCAGCTATTGCTTGCTTATTGACGATGTTATCAGGCTTAATGCACCTTCTTCAGCACGGTTTCTTCAGCACGGTTTCTTATCGAAATGTACGGAGTAGTCGTCCTGGTCTAAGCATTTCCTCTTCACGACCCTTGTCGACCGAAAGGCGGGTACATGCATACCACGTTGGCACGAATGTGCTTTTGATACAGATCAAATATGTCGGCGAAGTGAAGAAGAAGGAGTCAACCTTCATCAAAAATTGGACAGGGGTCGTGCCAAGATCACAACGTCATCGTCTCGTGAGGGTACGATGAAAACTTGAAGCGACGCGAAGTGAGCAGACACTACAATACAATCGCGTTCTCTCTACCAAAGGGACACCGCGAACACTATCAGCATGGCTCTTGGCACGAAGCGTGCCGTCCAAGCGGTATACGAATATGTGATGGAGTTTGGATGGCCGTACGTGACTCCAGCATTCACACCGATTTCTGCCAACATATCGCTAACGCGTCTTTCAATTAGCTCTACACCCTCGTTCCTGGCCATGAAGCACTTTTCTTTGTGCTGATAGACTAGACAATACTCCTCCTACGAGGCACCGCCTTTTGTCCGCTACTCTCGGATAAAGTCTTGGTTTCCTTGAACTTCCAAGCTGGGATGTTGCGCTGGTATAGCTCATCCAATTCCCAGTACGTACGTCCTTTGGTCTGCGAAGAACGTCAGTCATCTGTAGAGCTATGGCCAATCATGCATCGAACGTTACCTCTGGGAGGAAGAACCAGAGCAAAGCTGTCGTCGGAACCAGGAGGCCGGCCCACACGTAGACAGCCTTGACGCCAAGGTTTGCAGCATCCGGACTAATCATATATGATATCGTCCACTGGAAAACAACGCTGGACGACAAATCAGCAAAACATCTCAAGATTGGCTCGAAATATGGCCAAGATAGCTTACAAGCCAGCACCATAGCAGCCCAAGTTGAACGAAGTTGACTGAGCTCGCAGGCGAGGAGTCGAGATTTCAGCAGCGGCCACGAAACCGATCGGTCCAGCTGAAGCGCCATAGCACAAGACCCAGATCAGCAAGCATGCGAGGGCGGCCTTGTCAGCACCGCTAGTTTCGAAGATCCCTGATGTTGCCAGTCCGACATTGAAGAGGCACATAAGGGCACATCCACCAATAAGGAGAGGTCGGCGGCCGACATACTCGCAAGCTACCAACGAACACGAGATCGAGACGATGAGTAGGACGAAGGTAATGATGGTAACCAAGAATGGGTCCTTCATGCCGGCAACTTCGAAAAAGTACTATTGCCCATCCGTCAGCGTACTTCATGAGCAGAACATCTTTGGATCGACTCACCGTGGAATAGCTGAAAACAATTGGAGCACCTGCTGCCCACTGAGTGCAGATACCGACGGCCCCAGCCAATGTTCGACGCCAGTTTGTGCCTCGAAAGATGTCCAAGAACGAAGACTCCTGGGATGCGAGAATGAGAGCCTTTTCAACCTCGATACCGTGCTCAATGACACGGTACTCATACTCGACATCGTAATTCGCAACGCCGCCGTAGAGTTGCCGCATCGACGACTTCGCGCGCTCTGTGTCTCCTTTGCGTGCGTAATGGAGCGGAGATTCAGGGACAAATCCGATCATCAAAATCAAGATCTAGTGTTTTGATGTCAGCGCATAACGACTTCTGAACCGAGGATGACCGGAGCGGAACATACGCCAGTGAAAACGAACTCGGTCGCAATTAAAGGTCTCCATTCATTTGGCCTTTGAGTCTGGACCAGTTGTGAAGCCACTGCGCACAGGAGCTGACCAAGGGCAAGCATCAATTGATAGGCACCGATCATGAAACCACGGATCTGGAAGGGTGCCAACTCGGAGATGTAAGTGATGAGAATTGACTGAGCAAGGCCAACGCCCAGTCGGACGAGAACTGCTGCACCAAGCCAGGTTCGCCAATTGTGAGAGGAGATTTCAGCCACCGATCCAGCAAGGAGGACTGTTATTGCGCCCATCATTGCTTTCCTGTCATCATGTCAGCTCGCTGTATGATAACGCATCTG
The DNA here is from genome assembly GCA_002116395.1 of Ramularia endophylla. NCBI lineage: Eukaryota > Fungi > Ascomycota > Dothideomycetes > Mycosphaerellales > Mycosphaerellaceae > Ramularia > Ramularia endophylla. Next base: position 19,758 of record KZ109813.1, on the reverse strand, counting down.
CGAGCGGCTCGAGTCATACTTGCGGCCGAGCCTGTCCGCAAAATAACCACCGGCAAACATTCCCACCATCTTGGACATCTCTGCGAAACCCTGCCAGAAAGATACTGTGCGGGCACTGATAGCGGGCTCTCCGTCTACGACCGTATCTGCCATTTGGCGGATGAATGCTGGCAAAGGTATAATATTACCTGGCACTTGTTGTTGGAACTACGTTGGGTGTTCAGCTTTGGTCCGGTCGTCGATGGGAAGGGGAGCGACTACTCACGCCGTCATTCAACGCTGCCCAGTTCAGAATCATGCAGAAAAGCATGGCCTTCCAAAAGACTCTTGCAGCCTGCCATCGTCCCAAGGCTGTGCTTCGTCAATAAACTGGTGTCGATAGTCCAATCGGCCGAAGACATACAGGCGAACTTCGTCTCCAATGGCTCAACAACGTTTGTATCGGAGGCGACCTCGATATGGTATCTTTCGTCCTTCATCATATCACTCTTTGGGTCAGTCATAGTTGTCTTTCCACGTGGATCGATCCTGGGGTGTGGGGAAATGATGGGGAATGGAGGCACTTTATCCCCATGGCCTGTCCCAGGATGTCCCCAGATACCCCACATCTTGAGTTCGCAGGCATTGGTCTATCGGGGCTGTATCCCGGGAGTCAGGCGTTTGTCTGGCGCCGTCGGACAACAATGGTCCGAACATCACGGTGACTCTACAGCTAGACACGACAATAGTCTCGACACGACACTCCACAGTCGGCCAAGAGCTTCCTGAATCGACTCAGGTTCCGGTCTAAGGGCGCTAAACTTTCAGGATGGACTCTGAGCAGCCGAGTTGAGATCTGACCACGGATGTGACTTGACCGATGTGGTCTCTTTCCCGTGCAACGAGCGACTCTACTAAAGGCTCTCGAAAAAAAAAATCAAACGCAGCGACTGTCCTGAGAGAGCGCTATTACGATAGCTTACCCAAATTCAAGGACAAGATTTCTGGTCAGGTAGACCATCTTGACAGGTATGGGAAGGAGAATCCTGCGCGGGAAATGTCAACAGAAGATTTCTCAGCAATACTGGAGCCATAAGCACTTCTTCAACGTCTTGTAGCTCTTTCGATACCAGGCCCTCGACGGTCGGCAGGAACTTGGAGGCGGTGGATATATTGCAGAAGGATCTCGAGATCTCAATGAAATGCCAAACAAGACACTAAAGGTTTCGAATCACAAGATCTGGCTCTATCGATCTGTTGGCTATATAGTCGGCGTTCTGCATATCATTGCTCTCTGCTCTAGCTTCCGCTGCGAGGGAACATGTCTCGATTCCTGCACAAAGATGTCGTTCTACTAGTCTTGCCTTGGCGACTTCTCTGGGTACATCAACATACCACCTGACAAGACCAGTACGGTTAGCAAGGTGTTGTTCTCTTCGCAACAGGTTGCATTGGCTTACCTCTCGTCAACCATCTCTGCGATTGTGTCCCAAGGCTTCTCATCTAGAAGCACATAATTTCCCTCGAGAAGCACGACTTTGGTTCTAGGAGTCACGATAATCTCATTCTCTACCGGATCCTTGATAGCATGGTCGAAGCCTGGTAAAGCAATATCGGAGGTAGAAGGTGCGGACGGATTCGCTCTCAATCCCGCAACGGCCGCGACAAATCTTTGAGCATCGAATGTGAACGGGGCTCCCCGCCGAGCAAATGCTTCCGCGGAATTATGCAGTGTTGCGAGGTGGGACTTTGGAAAGTGGAAGCCGTCCTGGTACCAAATCAGATGATTGTCTTCAAGAGATTATTGTTGCAAGGTCAAAGCTGACCATTGGTACCGCAATAATGTCATACAGCTCTTGCTCCTGCGCATGTTGCAGCAGAGCTGTACACAGCGTCGATTTGCCTGAGCCTGGGCCTCCTGCCACAGCGATCAAGACTCGTTGATCATTGCGGGAACATTTTCGGAGATGGGCAATTCGGTCAAGCAGGTATGGGATACGATCCATCTTATCGAGCAATATGAGAACCGGCATTTCTGGAGCCTGAAAGCATGCAAAGTTCGTTGTTGTGTCAGAGAAACATACATGTGATGCTTCCATTTTTATGCCAAGAGATTTGATGCAATGTTAGCGGGCCACGTGACCGGAGACGGATTTCCGAGACTTGCATTTCTCCTCATCGCGCCCAGTCTTCCGACCTGAAGCCATCTGCCACCACATTGAATCGGAATGCATTCCACCGATCATGCCAGCAAGTCGCACCACGCGACGAGGCATGGCCGAAAAGGCGTGCAACGAGTGCCAGAGACGGAAGACGAAGTGTATACTCAGCGAAGACGGTCCACGTTGTGTGTTTTGCCGACGAGCCGGGAAGAATTGCATTTTCGACGAGCCGCCACAAAGGACAGCACTCACACGGCAGAACCTTGACCAGGCCGAAGCACGATGTCGACAACTAGAACAGATGCTCCAACAGCGTGACAATGAGTTATCTTCAGATGCGGCTAGCGGGAATGATCACCAGCGGCCAATGCTACAAATGAGCAATTCTGGGGACGGCATGGCAGACTATGAGTGGAACGAAGCATCAGATCTCGAGGCAAGAGAGCAGTCATCTGATAGCGACCATGCAAGAGATGGTATGGCTGCGCTTACGTCTCGGAACGCTGGCTCAGGCTATCTAGGTACTGCATTGAAGGGGTCTCTTTGCTCATGCTGATCAGCTGTCTAGGCACAAGCTCGGGTCATGAAATATTGCAATCAGTATCCTCATATCTACCGCCCTCCACGGGCGTGGTCCGTCGAAGCTCCAGAGCGCAGCAAGAGACGCCGACATCGAACTCGTCGTTACCTGGCCTTCCGCCCATCGCTTCGGGCTCTCTGTCCGCTTCATTCATCCAGGAATTCCTCATTGCAGCTTACTTTGAAAAGTATAACACCAGCTATCCAATCCTTGACCTTAAAACGTTCAGAGAACAATGTGGCAGGAGGAAATCTATGCCCCGGAGTTCGTCATGGCATATCACGTATTACGCTGTCTTGGCCGTGGGTGAGTGGGTTTCCGGCAACGGTTCTGATGATCAAACTTCACTCTACTATGAGGCCGCACGGTCATTGTTGAAGCCAGAGGTACTAGAGTCGGGCTCCATCAACAACGTTCAAGCTTTCCTCCTCCTTGGAAACTATTTGCAGAAGACAGATCGCCCCAACACAGGATACAACTATGTGGGACTTGCTTTGAGGCTAGCCATGGGTCTTGGTCTCCATCATGAGCTGCCGGATGTTTCTTCTGCGAGCCCTCCTAAAAGACATCGCCGTCGAGTTCTCTTTTGGGTACTTTACTGCTTCGACAGCTGGTTCAACATCACCACCGGAAGACCATCGCTTCTCTCTGATGCGAACTTCAACGTACGTATGCCGCAGAATGTAGAGGAAGAGGCACTTGACCGTTCGGCAAGACCGAGCGATGCAACTGGACCAACCACTTGCTCAGTACTAATTGCTCTGGCCCGTTTGACTAGGATCGCAAACAAGGTCTACAACGGGTTGATCTGTGCAGGCTCGTGTGCGGACGTAGATCAGCAGACCGTTGTGATGGAGCAGATGATCCAAAATTGGCAGTCGGCCTTGCCTGCTTACATGACCAGTGCACATGTACCTAGCTGGTTCCTTGGTCCACGCCAGACTGTCTATTGGAAAGCGGCAAATCTACGGATCCTACTGCTGCTCTCAAGCCAAAGGCATCGAGCAGATGACTTCGAGAAACTGGCCGTTGGATCAAGGTGTCAAATTGTCGCAGCATCGTCCATTAGTGAGATTGCTGCTTTCTGTGACCAGCATTCTGATCATCTACACAGTGGCTTGGCTTGGTATGCGGTGTACTTCACATTACAGGCGATGCTCTCTTTCGCCTCACAGTGTGTATATCGTCGTCGGATCGAGGAACAACTCAGCAGCGTGGACCTGCAGCACTATGAAACCACAGCTTCTCTGGCTGTGAACTGTATCGAAGCACTTCAAGCAAAGAATACCGCAGCCGGTCGAGCATACCGCATCATCCATCGTCTTCGAGACGTAGTCAGACAGACCAGCGGTGCCATTCCTCTTGATGCATCTCTTGAGGTCGGAATGAACTCATACGGATTACCTGATGTAGCGGGCAATATTCGGGACATTCCTGGCTTGCATCAAGACCACGGTCCTCAAGATCCGCCCACTGACCCAAGTAGCATTCCTCTCGATTTCGATCAAGCAATTCCAAATCTGGTCTTTGCTGAGTGGGGCAATGCAGCTGACCTGTCGCTACATGCTCTATTCAACGGTATGGATGACTTTGGGGCTGCGGATCTCTACAACTGAATGATCAAGGTAAGCTTGTTCTGCCGGTTTGATCGCGACGTATTTTACAGTACTACAACATCGGACGACTGTCGCCCGATTCGTCGGCCACGCGCTACGGATGTGATCATGTGCTCTCTTCGTCAAAACAAGTTCGCATACCCGAAAGCCTGGATATAAAACGAACGACTAGCAGCGCACTGCTTACAGGTCTTGGACTCTTTCTTATGACTCTTGCGATGTCGGCCAACGGACACAGCAACGGCACAGCCCAGCATGAAAACGAAAGAGGGTTTCTAGCGTCAAGGGAGATACCTCACATGGTATTAAGCGATGGAAGTCAAAAACCGTACTCTGAAGTTGTTGACTCTGATCCAGAGGCACGAGCTCGTCAAAGATTTACGGTCTCTGGAAATGCTATTGTCACTGGTGGAGCGGGAACTCTTGGATTCGAGGCCTGTGGTGCGTTGCTCGAGCATGGACTTTCTGGACTCATCATCTTCGATATGAGCACGGAGCAAAATACGAAAGCTGTGAAACTTCTTCGGAGTCGGTTTCCAGAAAGGGAAATCGATGCCTTCCAAGTGGACGTCACAGACGACGCTGCCATTGGGGTTGCTGTGCAGAAAGCTGCATCACAGCTTGGATCATTGAACCACTTAATCTGTTTTAGTGGTATCGTTGGCTGTGTGCATTCGCTGGAGGCTGGCGCAAACGGATGGCGAAAAGTCCTCGACGTCAATACCACTGGTTCATTCTTGTGTGCTCAGCATGTTGCCCGAGTGATGCAGACACAAAATACTGGAGGCTCCATCACTTTCACGGCTTCCATATCCGCTCATCGAGTCAACTTTCCACAACCTCAGGCTGCCTATAATGTAAGCAAGGCGGGCTTGGTGACTCTAAAAAGTTGCCTGGCCGCCGAATGGGCTAGATACGGAATTCGAGTCAACAGCATTAGTCCGGGGTACATGGACACTGTTCTAAATGAGGGCGATGGACTGGCGTCAGCAAGAGCCACTTGGACGGATCGGAATCCCACTGGTCGCTTGGGACAGCCAGCAGAGCTGACAGGAGCTGTCGTGCTTCTCATGAGTAACGCAGGCTCGTACATCAACGGAGCCGATATTGTCGTCGATGGCGGAGGAATCGTCTTCTAGAGAATCAGGGGCGGTGCGCGACGTACATGACTGTATTTAAACAACCCCGGTCAATTCTGTATGACTCTACTCATAGAAATGTGGTCTGTTCATTCCATCGACATACCGAGCAAGGTGCGTATGTATGTTGCGTGTCGACTATCATTTTCATGCCATCCGAAGACACTGCGGTCCACTGACGCAGCATGAATGCATCAGCCGTGTTAGTCCCATTCTGTTTATGCTACTCTGCTGTCTGACATCGGATCTCACCACTTCACTGTATAATCCTACCTCCTGAAAAGTCTTTTTCAAGCTACGCTTTTCCAGCTATGAGTATGTATCTCACGAGTTCGTTGGAGCGGTTGAGATGAGGACCATCCAAGGATTTTTCCCCATTGAGATTACGAAAACAACCACAACGACGCTCTCTCGATCCAGCATCGTCTTTGAAGAGTCAGAAGCCTTTGGACTAGCTTAGTCGCTGGTCAACAGGAAGAAAGATCCAACTGGTTGTCTAATTACACTCGCAGAGACATACCAACACAGACAAGATTGAAACAAAGATTTTCGATGAGTAGCATCTACACCCAACGTTGATGTTCATTTATGGGAGAACATAACCTCCATCGATGATTACATCGCTGCCAGTCTGATACGACGAAGCATCGCTTGCTAGGTACAAGTATAGTCCCTTGATTTCCTTGACATTCCCCATACGTCCGAGAGGCGTCATACGGTATGCTTCATTGACCACTCGTGGCGAAGCTCCCATCTTGGTGTCAAAGAATCCAGGAGAGACAATATTCACACGGGCGAACTCTCTCCACTCTCGTGCCAGGCTCTTTCCGAGATGGGTCACTGCTGCCTTGGTGGAGTTGTATACCTGATAAAGTCAGTATATCGAGCTTATGGTCAAGTTGCAAGGTAAGATCATACCGGTTGGTCTACAGGAACGTTGACAATGTGTGCCGAAATGGATGATGTGATGATGAGGTTGCCAAATCCTTGGCTCTTGAAGACTGCTCCGGCATACTTGGCACAGTAGAAGACTCCATCAACTGCGATACGTCAGCTTGAGAGTCATTGGGTGGAAAAGTACCATCACTGACGATTGACAGACATCTGATTCCTGTATTCCTCAACAGTCTGCTCAGTGATGGCCTTGGAAATAGCCATGCCGGCATTCGCGACAAAACAATCGAGCTTGCCAAAGTCTGCAACAACCTGCGACATGGTCTGCTCAACGGCTTTGTGGTCTGACACTTCAACCTGATACGCTTTGGACTTGATTTTGAACTTTTCTTCCAGCTCTTTGCTTCTTGCAATTGCCGCAGGGTTGGTATTGTACCATAGTGCAACGTTTGCTCCAGCTTCCGCTACCGCCTCTGCAACAGCGAAACCAATGCCATCTGCACCTCCCGTGATCGCCACGACCTTCCCATCCATCCGTAGTTGTGCGAAGACGCTTTCTGGTGTGTTTGGGACCGGCTTCGGCGCTCGTACCACCGCGGCGTCTTCAAGAGACATAGACATCGTGGAATATTGATTGAGAGGGTGATTGGGAAGAACAGAGCGGTATTGAAGTTCCTTTTTACATTTCATGAGAACGCAGATGCGGGATATGTATTGACAGAGCCGGTGCACCGCAGACCGAAGAACTTGGGAAATTTCCTCTTTCGGCTAGGCTAGTTGCCACGAAGGCCAATGGTCAGGCTTCGCCGTGGGTCTCGGTTCTCTACGCTCCGATGAGTACAGCTGACCCACCGACGGGGTAACATGGCTGCCCCTGATAGGATACTGATCATGTGGGATTAAGAGCTCCCCCTGTTATTCTTCAATGACCGATTATGCCCGCCCAGAAGAACCTCATCTTGACAGCTCTGAATTCAGATATCCCAATCAAGACTTCGGAACTTCTGCTCGCTTGGATTTGCTATAGTGGGTAAGTATTGAATGATAACACTGATTGTGGTGGCTGCAAGATCTTTGATGAATGTGCTCGTGTTTTGCAGCCGGAGGATCACCTAAGTCTCGAATGGTTCACAAGATTGCAACATATAGGCATGTCCTGAGCCGTTCCTGAAGGAGGATACAGGGCGAGCCACGACGAGCCCTGCCTCTGATATCTCCGGGAACGGATGCTGTGTAGCAGAAGACGAAGAGGACACAGAGCTGATTAACGGCTTGCAGGAACAGATGTGTGTGCGACAAACGCAACTCCGCTGCGGGCGAACCTTGGGCTAAAAGGACAAAGATTCTTCCGAACCGATGGCCAGAGGAGTCTTCAGACCTGCTACTTACTGTTATCGTAAGCTGACCGAGCAGGAGAGGTTGCTCTGGAGAGAGACTGCTCTCGAAACGAAGTCAGTATGTACAAATCTATTCAGCGCCTGACAGGCTCAACTTCTGCAACCACAACGAAATCGGAGCCCAGCCCATCTACATCGTAATAGGAGCAAGCGGCACCCCTCCGAAAGCCAACACACCCTCTCTCCAAGTCAAATCAATAGCCAAGACTGGGACGGCAGCTGCAGGAATCGTCGCCACGTCCAACTTGGGAGCCACAGCTACCAGACTCAGAGTGTCGTGGTCATAGTCGATCAAGTTGAGTCCATCAGCAGTCTCAGACATGAATCCAGCGGCATCAATGAGGTCCTTCTTGGCGATGAGAGCGTTTACTGCTGCGGTGATGTCTGGCTGGATTGGGTTTGCGACTACGGCGATGATGGCGTTGCTCTCGGAGATATTCTCTACAGACAGGATCATTAGTGGTGTTTTCTGTCGTCTTTTGGAGACACTGCACGTACGAAGGGGAATGGTCATGGCGTTGTAGTAAGCGATGCGATTCGTGCGGTTGACTGCAGCGAAGGATTCGCGGATGGGCTCGTAGTCGGCACCGGTATAATTGCCGGCCGCATATGTCATTGTGTTGATGGCCGCGTCCAAGACGAGAAGGTCGTGGATCAAGAGCTCCGTCCCGGCATCGCGGGTGACGAGCGGAGTGGCGACTGCCGATACAGCCGCAGTGGCGAGGAGAAAGAGGGAAGTGAACATGCTGACCGAGTACGAATCTTGAAGGTGTGAAGAGAACGTAGAAAGAAAGCTGGGTGGGTTTGGGAAGGATGAGGGAGGTGAGTACGTGTATATACCTGTTTATGATGTCTACATTCGGCGCCGGCCGTGACGATGTTGTGATGGAGTTAAGAAAGTTCAAGTCAAAAAAGTGTGGCGTCGATCTTTTGCCTCGGACGTGCGGGCTCAACCACGGCTGGAGCCGGCTGCGTAGGGTTAGGGTTGGGGTAGTGTTTGAACGACGTTGATGTCTATACACGTACTCTAAAGCTCTGCGTTGTGGGTGCAGTCATTCATAGAGGATAACAGGTAGCACCAGTGCTCACAAGAGGCTTCCTGACGTTTCATCCCTTGTGTTACCGGCAGACTTATCTTGTCATGTAAGAGCTTCTTCAAGCTGCACACAACGATTGGCCGTGACTTAGTGAGTGGACCGGCCGACCATCATCTCATCAGTCTCCCAGGACATAGATGGCGTTGTACCGCAGCCCGATTCCATTAGAAAACAGGTCTATCCCGAGATCCGCCCACCAATAACGAAGTGACCGATTTGACATCTACAGAAAGAAAGGGGTCGAGACCTCCTTAATGATTGGCAAAGTCAACGAGTCCCCTCCCCATAGAGCACCTGTATCACCCAACACAACAAACTCTTCGAATCACCGCATAAGAGCGACGCATGTGCCTTTCAATAAGACAGGTCCCATACTATCGGGCCGCATGAGTTCTGTTCTGGAATGTGCATTCCTGGGAAATGTCTCAACTGCACAACAGGACTGCCGGCCAACAAGTTTGATTTCGATCACGCAACACCATCTGGAGATCTCCAGACTGGGAGAGAGACCTCATGGCGAGCAACAATAGTGATGAACATGGCAATGATTTGTCCGCGATAAGATCTAGTAGCTTCGTTGGAAGAAGACGAGAATCTCTGAGAAGTAATCTTGCCGGAAGCGGTATAATCCTGCTGAGACTTTGACAAAGACCTGCAAGCGGATGTATCGGTCGGTCAGTCAGTCAGTCAGTCAGTCAGTCAGTCAGTATATGTCCACGTAAGTATTCGCTCTGACCAGCACGCAAGACTCCCAATCCCTCTGATCGATCAACACCATCCAAAAAAATAAAATGGACAACCTCACAACCTCCCACACCCGCCGTCGTCGCAGCGTAGCCTTCTTCGAGCCCACTCTCGATGAATCAGATGCAGCCTCCGACTGCTCCTGTTGCTGTGAGCACGAACATCCTGCCCCAGCAGCAGCTTCTCCACCACCTACCACACCCCAAGCAAGCACCAACAGAAACATCCTCTTCCTCGGCGCCCTCCCTCTGCTGCTCTTGCTCATTTACCTCATAACCCCTTCATTTCCCACAAAAGCGACTCCCTACGCCTCCACAACACCCCTAAGTCCCCTCCTCAATTCCCTCACAGCAATGACGCCTCTCTCCCCCGCTCTACCATTCACAGGCTTAGCGACGCACCTCCTAGTCCGCGATCTCCTCGCCATGCCCAACGAAACAAAAGTCCCAGAGGACTTGATGTCGCAAGCTCAGAAGACCAAACTCCTCGTTGAGGAATTCAGCGGGGAAGAACATGCATTCCGGACCGCGGTTCTCGAAGGACTGGAAGAGTTTGGATCTGTGACGAGTTGGACTGAGGAGGGTATGAAGGAGGGATATTCGAACTTCTTTACTGCGAGGGCAGAAGAAGCGGAGGAGTTGGTGAAGAGGACTGGAGAGCTGGGCCTCTCATTAGGAGAGCTGAGAGGAAGTCTAGGACGCTGGGGTAGGAGTGCGGATGAAAAGGGGGTGGACAAGATGGGGAGTAATGTTGAATGGCTTGGTATTGTTATTGGGCAGGCGGATGAGGGGTTTAAGGATATTCTTTCCCAGGCCAAGAAGGGGAAGAAGGAAATTCAGGGGCTGGGGAAGGGATGGATGGGAGAAGAGTTGTTAAAGAGGGAGGTGGTCGAGATTGAAAAGTACAGGGATCTTGAGGGCCAGGCTGGAGTTGTGCTGGATGCTATTAGTAAAGAGTATATGGAAGAGAATATGGAGGGTGTGATTGCGAAGTTGGAGAAGGCGATGGCGAGCGGGGAGGTGGCGTGGTGGTAGGAACCAGCCATTAGAAATTTGCTTGTTCGCATGTGTCTCTGCAAATCCGATCTCTTTCAGGAATAGTGGAGTGCCATCTGGTAGAGTAGCTGCTTAGTCCAGTCCTGAAACACTTCTGAGTACACTTGTGGCGGATACTCGCCAATGCATTCCGAATAAAGTGGGAACTGCCTGTGGGACTTGATTCAAGCGACCTGTACCTCGTCAGCTAAAGAAATTGGGAGCGAGAAACGCTTTGAACTAAGTCCGAGCTCAGCATAACCTTACGAACTGCTAACGCGTGAAGACCATCTTTAGCACTCGCACTCCCCAAAGTTGGGTCGCTTCACCAGGTTTCCTACAACTTTGGGCAAGTCGTTCGACCAAAACCAGTCAGACCATGGATTTCAGACATGATTTCACCCATCACCGCCTTCCCAACTCCGCTTCTTTCGCACCCTTACGGACAGTCAGCCCCTTAATCTCGCTTTCAAGCATTTCTACATCGGCCTTCGCCTCCTTGGAGTCCCATTTCAAGGCATCCAGCCGCCGAACACCACCCCTTGATCCCGTCAGACGATTTTCCGCATCCAGAATCTTTATCTGGAGATCCAAGATCTCGTATTTGAGATACATACGATCTCGGTCGGCCACGAGTGCTGCCCGGTCCGAGTCGGACATTGATGCTGTGAGGAACTTGGCGGTCTTATCAGTAACTTTGTATCCGAGAGGTACTTCTGATTGATGCTATGCTTTAGTGGCGGAAGTCTTTGGACTCTGTTCTGGCGAACGAGATTCGAATGACAGGAGACTAGGATTCCGGGCTTGTCTTATAGACTCCACAGGCCTGTTTGGGTTTGCTATGCCACAAAACCCGACCAAAGAGTCAGCCCAGAGTCGTCTTGTTGATTCCAGGACGGTATGGTCGGGAGCGGACCGAAGTATATGGCCACTATCATCCACCAATACAGGTGGTTGCTGACGGCGACAGCATAAATATTCCCCACATTATGGCCACATGATGGTAATTCTCTAGAAGATTAGCTATCCCGCTTACGAGCCTGCCATTCAGCCATTCAGTCGTCCCTTGACTTCGAATGAAACCTCACTCGCGCGTCTTTACTAAACGCATCTGGATTGAACCAGCTCTGAGCATCCGTATGACCAAAGTCTGGTGTTTGATAGGTGGCAGCAGGTGAAGGCAGCCAGATCACGGCGTACCCTGGACTGGCATCATCTTCCGTAAGAAGATCTCTCTCATCCATAGACAGCTCAAGTGCCTCCATCAGAGCACCCATTCCTACGTAGTTCCAATGAAGCTACATCTCCTGGCCGTGCTACAACACGGAGATACCTATTTCCAGCCTCGTTTTGGAGTAATCCTGAACGATGGGATCGGTGCCTTCCCAGTCTACCATAGCGAGTGTGCTATAGATTCGATTGCGAGGATCCTGGCATTGCAGTACACATGCCATAGAAAGCACTTCCTGAAGACCATCAGTACCGTCTGCGGCAGTGAAGCTTCCTTCACGGTTGCTTGATCTTCGACCAGGGAAGCTCACGTCGAGCAAGAAGTTGGCGGGTCGACTTGGGAAGTCGTATGAGGCGAATTTGGTGATAGATGAGGCTTTCCCGCGAGATAAGACACCGGCTACGACCTCTGGTACACCGGGACTGCGGCGAAGATCCATTGAGTGTCTTGCCATCGCGCGAGCGAGGGTGGTAACGCCGGTACCATATCATGTGCCGCCACACGTACAACCTCCTAGCAATCATTTCACGGATGGTAGACAACAGCGAAGTTGCAGGCTGTACGAACCGTCTGGAGTTCATTGACGGTTCGCCATTGTGGGAGATGGAGATCCAGTCGTGAAATGCTCATGTTTTTGTGACTGAGTCTGCTGTATCCAGTCTGATTTTCCACTCCTTCAAGATAACCAGAGGAAGCGCCAGTGTCAGTCTTAAGCTGCAATCTCCTCCGAAGATGTTCATTTTAGAAGTCATACCGCCCACAGTTACTTCTCGGGACGGCTTGGCTCAAAGCGTCGTAGAAGATCACAGCTGTCTAGAGACGCAAAATGCTCGAAGCTTCGCCCGGACTCTCTATTGCTATAGTGCCGTCTTTCGTGGGAGTGGAGTTGGATGTTGATATGCCCCGGCTGAATTCTATCCGTGTCAGTTGATCCACCACCGCCCAGGCGGATTCTATCAGCTGATACGTTGTACAGATAGGTACATGTAGTTGAGGAGTGAAGTCAATGGCGAGAATTCAGCATGCATTGCGTACAATTCGGGACGCTAGTTTTGCTCCTCTTCCTTGCCGTTTTGCCGCTGCTGCTATCCATCAACTTACGTCCTTGCTTTCAGCATCGCCATCCCGTTCTCTATATCGGAAAGCATGGGGCTTCACGAGCTTCCAGTGGAGCTCATACATCGCATCTTCGTTCAATGCGACGTTGCGGAAATCCGTATCTTACGCGCTGTCAACAAGCTTTGCCTCGCCGTCGCAAATGAGTACTTCCTCTCGGACATTAAGCTGTTCCTCTTGATGGAGGACTACGGGGCAATATCAAAGCTAGTGGACAATCCAGGCATCAGGAAAGGTGTTCGCAGTCTGACTCTTCAGGCAGATCTCTTTGATGATGCAGACTACAAGTCGTGAGTACAGTTGAGGCCCTTGTGCAAGAATTGCCGTAGCGTTCAATGCACCATGAACATATCAATCATGGCTGACTGAGACTTGCAGCTGGAACCTGGAGAGACAACGCCAGGAACGGGAGGCACATGAAAATGGAAACCCAGAGGTCATCAAGATCAGAGCAGCCCAGGCTGAACTTGACGAACGTGCACAAGACGCGGCCAATGCTCAAATAACAATGACCGAAGATGAAATCATGGACACTTACCGAGAATACGATGCCCAATTTCGATCAATCCGCAAAGAAAAGCGTGACCTGGATAAAGCTGCGCGAGCAGAGCATGGTCGTGAACCTTCCAAGAAGCAGCTCCGGGAGGCTTACGACTACTTCGTGGCACTCAAAGCAAGACAAAGAGCGGCTATGTCGAAGGTGATCCCCGTAGTTCTCCTCAAGATACTCTGGGTCTGCTCCCGCATCGATACCGTGACCATAGCTCCACCAGACTTGTCTCCAATAACCTCTGGAGCTGGAAAATGTTTCCGGAAAGCCATGATCAGACCATGGCTCAAACAGGAGGACAGTATCGCGGGTCTACTGTTCTCGTTGCTGCTGACGTGCTTGATTCGGCCCAGGAGGCCTTTGCGACAATTCCACGTCAAAGCCCTGTCATATCAGATGTTGCTGATGTGCGATCCCAATCAGTTTCATGCGCTGGGCTCCCTCGACTCTCTAAGTATTACTGTTGAGAACAATCAAGAGATCAATTTCCGCGAGATTGAGCTACTGAACAGAGAATGGAAATGCACTGGCTTGGTCGACATGCTTGCCAGGGCGCCGAAATTGCAGCAGCTGCGAGTTGAGGTGCATACTAGACTTCGTCTTCCCCTTCGTGGGATAGTAGGTAATATCACATGGCCCAATCTGGCCGACGTTTGCTTGGAGAGGTTCAAATGCACCAAAGACGACCTGATCGGGTTTCTAGACCGGCACAAGACTACTTTGACAGAATTAAGACTGGAATCGCCGATTATGGAGACTGCGGAATGGGAGAGCTGCTTTCAGACTATCGCGGGGACGTTCCCTAGGCTGAAGAGAGTGTGTCTACGTGGATTTTTCAGATCCGTGTTCTCTGAAGATGAGGATCTGGACCACTTGTTCTTCTCGAGAGATAATCAGGTCGAGGATGAGTTTACGAAGAAGGTGCAGAATTTTGTTCTTGAAGGTGGTGATGATATGCCGGAGTCGTGGGACGACTTGATACCGTTGGCGAGTAATCATCCAGTGAATATCTTGGACAGCTTGCAACAATACCTTTAGAGCCCGTCTGGTAAATTTTCGTCCGTCCTAGCCGACCACTCGCAACTAGTCTCCACCACCAAAAATCACCGCAAACTCGCACCAACGCACTCGAAACCTGTTGGCAATGGTTCTATATGGTTGTCACTCGTTGTGAGACGTTGGTGTTGTCCTGCTGTCTGGTAATGGCCATTCTATTCGCCGTGAAAGTGGATTCTCATCAAAAGTCGGTGGATCCGGCTTCCGGCCTAGGCACTAGCAATGTTGTACAACATTGACGGCCTATAACTCCTCTACTACGGCGCCTATAGAGATAAACTAAGATGGCAGAAAAACTATATAGACTTAGGGCTTTCATTCCTAATGCTTAGATCTAAAATTAAGTCGCTTTTAAGCCTATAACAATTCAGTTAAGATAGCTCTAAGATTAACGTCCCTAATAAATTCTAATAGCGATTCTAACACGCTACAACTACTACTAAAACGAGTTCGCTAACCCTTAGCTAAAGCAAAGGTAACAACTACCTTTACTCGTAATACTAATAAGGTTACTAAGCCTATAATTAACTCTTAACTTACGGAGAGTTAAGAAACTAGCTCTTAACTAGCCCTTAAAGCTACGTAATCTACGTAGTCCGATAGCTAGTTTACTTAAGCTAGAGACGTTACGCTATCTTAATAGTAATTAAGTTAAGCTACGCTAAACCTTACTACTAAGGGTAAGGCTAGGCTACTATAATAGTCCGAGAAGATAAAGGACTTCCTTATAGAGTCCTACTTCGAGTAAGTTAACCTTAACCTTTACGTAGACCTTAACCTTAAGGCTAAGGGTAAGAAGTTAATATACGACGGCCTTACGGAGATAGCTAAGTAACCTATTAAGTAGGATTAAGTATAGAGTAGGCTAGTAGACTATAAGGCTGTCTATAGAGCGTATAATATCCTTATTAGTATCTCTAGCTTTAGCGTAGATCCTTCTACTAGCTTTATTATAGCTAGTAATAAGGTATAGGACGGACTATTAAGCTCTAGTACTTATAAACACGTAGCTAAGTTACGTTACGCCCCTTATCCGTACCTAAACATCTACTATACTATCTTTACTAATAAGCTTACTACTAGTAAGTATATAAAGATATAGAAGTAACGTTAACTATAGGTAGTAACGGCTAAGTTATAGGCTTAGAATATAGCACTTATAGTAGAGGCTATATACAAATCGGCTCTAACTTCTACTACTCTAATAAACAACCTTAACAATAGCCCTAAGGACGGTATAGCGTTAGATACTAGCAACGTTAATAAGCGTAAACAACCTACTAGTATATAACCTCTCGTACCGGAACTAGTCTCTAATAAGACCCCTCGTAGTAGTACTAAGTATAGCGGTACGTCCGTACTCGTATAGGGTATAATCGATGGCTTAATAGCTCTACGACGTAACCTTACGTTTAATACGGACTTTATATTATCTAAGGGCTATACTAATAACTACCGTATTATTATAAAATGTAATAAGAGGTTTGCCCTTAAGTATTAAGTAAGGCCGTTTATTATAAGAGGTTCTAGGTACCGCCTTAAATAGATCCGTAACGTCGCTAATAATATTAGTAAGGAATACGACGAGTTGTTCGCTAAAGAAAGTAACTTAGCTCGCGATTAACGGTTATAAAGTCGTAAAAGTTAGCTGTTTAGTAGCTGTTTTTAGTACTAGTATCTCTACTTATATGATTTTTTATTAGGCCTAAAAACGATAGACTATTATTATTGTATATATCTTAGGCTATATAAACGTATTCGGAATTATTTATCGAGCGGTTATACTAATATTTAGTTCTAAACATAGTATGTTAGTTGGATTTTAATTAAGATCGAGTTTTAAAAGTCTTAAAGTCTCAAACCTTTTTAATAAATATTAAGAGGATTTAAAAAGATTTATACGGATAAAGCTAGAGGTAGTTAATATTCTCTAGAATATAGTAGAAGTTTCAAAATCCTCTATACTATTGATTTTAGTAATAGAGTTACGATTTCCTAGCCTTTTAATTAGTCCTAGAGCTATCTCCGGGCCTCGGTATATTTCTCTACCTATATTCTTTTATAAGTTTCCTCTATTAAAGTCCCTTAAAATCTTTTGAAATCTACTAAGAATTCGAGCTAGACCCTAAATAGCTACTAACATTATAATTAAAGT
>KZ109812.1:62692-73515 GCA_002116395.1 Ramularia endophylla | reverse complement strand
ACAACTCTACGCGATAGAATTCCTTCTACTATATACTCGGAAGAGCCTAGAGCGTAAAGGACCGCCTTATCGAGTTCTATAGGCTCTACCGTTACGAACCTTCTATCCGCGAAAACACCCTTACTCCGAACGATTAGTAGTAGATCGATAGGCTATATAACGCGCTCTACGTCTTCGAACTTACGACAATAACGACCTAAGGCAATCGTAAAAGCCTTAGCGAATAGTACCCTACCCTATAGTTCACGATAGATTATACCTCGAAGTTTTTAGAGGAGTTTAAATAGGAGGCATTAATTAATAAGCGATTCGGATACCTCTTAGGCTGTTATAAACACGCATAGTAAAAGGCTAAGAAATACTAGAAACTAGCCGACGAGACACTAATCGTCTATACTACTATCGCTCTAAATCCTACCCTTAAACACGGCTAGTTTAAAGACCTTTAGTAAGAGGGCAACGATAAACAATAAGGCTATATTACTTAGGTTCGTAAGCTAGTAAAGGAGCTATAGATTAATGATTATCGTCCTATACCGCTAGTTTCTACTACTTCTAGAGCGTCGCAATCTACGCTTATCGATAGCGACGACCTCCGAGACCATTTACGTAACTTTAAGCGTCGTAAACCTACCGTTATATTACGTATTAACGCTCTTAAAAACTACCTTTTAATCGATTGCGTACAAGACACGCTAGAACTTCCCTTAGACATACTATAATAGTAGTTTGACCGTCGATTCTAGGAGCTAGAGCTGGCTAAATTCGCTTTTAACACGCTCGTAATACTAGTAATAAGTGATAAGGATGAACGAGCATTCTCTATAGGTAGAGACCTTATTAGATACCGCCGTAGTTGCCTACAAGCTGATGTTATTAAGGCCTACAACTGCTTAAGGAGTTAGTATAGTACACCAATTAAGGGTAGTAAGGCGTTTAACGATAAGGAAGGGCTTGTACAATACGAGTATGCTATGAAGGGAAAGATTGACTCGCTATAGGCTACAAAACAACCCTTAAAGGAGCCAATTGTGATATAGCCTACTTGGTATACCATTAGTTGACTTGGTATTCACTTAGCAGCCAGTTGGTTGGTGTTGGTGAGGCCTCATTTCTTACCGGTAACCAAACCAACAAGAGCCCTAGATGGTATGGAGGATTGACTGCACCCATATGATGTAGCCTTGAAGGGAATAAGTGTTAGCTTTATGCCTTGAGGAATATATGGGCAGGTCGTACCCATCCATCTATGGATAAACATGAAGTTCTGGTATGGGATTCCGGTAACGAGGGACAGAAGCGATTCGCGGGTGGCTAAGAGGACAGAAAATGGAATGATGGCGTACGCCATGACACCAATTCGATCCGACCACGGGCCCAGCGATGAGCGAATGTTGAAGTCGCCGGGCGAGGTCTTCACAGGAGTTACCCATTTCTCGTAGCGGTAGCCTGAGAAGTAAATGACAGAATAATCAGCTTTGTATGAGGCCAGGACGCGCTTGACATCTCGTACCGACGAACGTGAATACAGTAAGGTAGCCGATCAAGAAAGCCAGAATGGTGACTTGTAGGCGTGTTGTTCGGCCAAAGATTGCTCGAAAGGGAGCCTCTGGCAACAGATATCGACGGACTGCAGCTGATGTAGCGGTCGTAGCTCTTTGAAAAAACGACTGTCGTTGGAGTGGTGCTTCGTCGTGGTCTCTAGACACGAAAAGTGGTCGTCTGGCTGGAACAAGACGTTTACTTATGCCGTAGGAGAAGAGCAGCCCGCCGAACACGATCCACATGATGCCGACGAACCTGACAGCCACGATAAGCCTACGTCTTGCACGTTCGGGAGGTATGGTCAGGCTTCAAGCCATATCCTGTGCCTCCATGTCTCGTTTCTGTTGCTTACAAGATCCCTTGTTCATGGGCTGCGTAAATTACATCAAGGTAGTCACCTTTGCAGCAAGCAAGTCAGTCCTCTGCCTTCAGTGGAGGAGATCTCTCTACTCACAGCTTCCAGCATCGTTGACACATGGCACAACTCGGCCGGCATATCCCCAGTATGGTCGAATGGATGTCGCTGCAGCATGATCTTGGATGTGCTGTCTCCTGACAAGCGAAGGGTAATGCTCTGTTCGAGACGCCATCATGAAGAGGTCTTTCAATGATCAAATGCAGACGATCGTTCAGGAATGTTCCTCTAACGATGCTGGTGCGAACAGCGACATCCCTTTTGCTATGGACCCATCGTAGACAGATGCTCTTGGCATGAGAAGGTATTGTTCTCGCCGTGGGCTTGGCACGAGCAAGTAAAGTCTTGTTACACGCGGCGGACGCCACTTCGGGGCCCATTTGCCGACCACCTTCCCAATTGAGAAGTTTGGAGGGTTAGCGAAGATGGAACATCGGAAGAACTTCTCTTGTGTGTTTGGAGGGCAGCTCGGACAGTAGCATAAGTGTGGCTTGGCGTTGGCTGCTGATGAGCATGTTTCCACTTCCTGGTCTTGGCCTGCCCGAGCCTAGAAATTCTACACGTTCCCTCGAGATCAGCTTCGCAACAATGGAAAGAAACGTTGTTAGATAACCAGTACAGACCAGCTTTCGAAGGACTCAAAGGTCCCGAGGACCATCCCAGCATCACGAATACAAGATGTCGCACGGCGGTCACAATGGCGGCAGCGTCGAATGCCAGGTGTCCATGTTGTGGAACTGGTATACGATCGATGCGTGTAAGTACACAACATAGAAGCTTTCTCCTTCAGCATCATCCATTGACAATATGCTTCTAGGCTTCCTCACAGAGTCATGGCACATTCAAACAAACGGAATGTTTGCCGCCTCGTGCATCGGCGTCTGCTTTCTGGTCGTGCTTCTTGAAGCTCTCCGCCGTCTAGGGCAGGATTACGATGCCCACATGTTGGCTGTTTTCCAACAGCGAGCGGAGCAAGTGAAGCATCAATATACCCATCTCCCCCCTGCCGGACCCCAAGACTGCTGTGGTACTCTGGCGGCAGACTTGCCACCAATGTATGCTGCGCAAACCTATCTCACTTTCCGACCATCTCCTGTCCAGCAATCCATCCGGGCGGTCATCCATACGGCGACGTTTGGAATTGGATATATCATCATGTTGCTGGCAATGTACTTCAATGGGTACATTATCATCTCGATCTTCCTTGGAGCCGGGCTGGGAAAGTTTCTTTGCGACTGGAGATCATTTCGAATTCCAATTTCTGGGTTAGGGCTGAGCGAAGAGCCTGCTCAGGAGAAGAGGAACGAGAAACTGACGTTTTGCTGTGATTGAGGAGATGTGAGAAGGAGGTCGAAGTTGTAGAGCTACAGGCCGTGAAAGAAAAATCGAAGTTGCGGACGTTCCAAAGAATGAATGATGAACAAAACTGCTGGTTAGTAGGTCATCGAAGCTGCTTATGGGACACCGGGCATCGAGAGGGCATTAGCGAGGTGAACTGCAGAGCCAGCTTTCAAGGGATAGCGATATTACTTATTAGCCATCGTGTCGACAGCATGACAGACCTTACGGAAGTCATTACCGCCTGGTTAATAAGGCTCCAGACACTCGTGCCTTCTTCCTCCAGCCCATCTCCGCGGAGCTGTCTAGAATTATCGAATCACACTCCAGCCATTTAGGTTTTCCATGGTTGGATATTGACTGAGCCTCTTGGGGTATTGCTGTCAGCTTCAGAGGTGATGCCTATGTCGAGAGCGCAGCTTCAAGGTCCGTTGGAGGCGGCGTTGACGAGAAATCTCTTTGCGTTTCGCTCATCTTGACAGCTCTGCATCTCCGCTTTCTTCACTCAGGCATACGTGAAAGCATCAACGACGATCTCCCCGTAAGTCCACGTCAGTCCCCCATCGTTTGAACTTCCCTGCCCGCTCGCTCCAGTCGCGGTTGCACCTTCGCCAAAGGACGGATCCGCAACATCGAGGATGAGTCTGGTGTCGATGTATTTGTGGCTTGGAACCGTTCCGCATGCTGCTAGCTGACATTCGATTACTGTAGCCCACTTCACGGCGACTCCGGCGGCTACAAGTGTTGTTAGCGAGAGGTGGCCAGGCGCACAGAGTAGTGATTGGACGCACCAAGAGACACTTCATCGTCGAGAGCGAGCGTTGAAACGACCTTTCCGGCGATAGAGATCGTCTGCTCGTACTTGAAAGCTGCATCGTTGTATTTATCTGCGGAATGGGTAAATGCTTCGATGATGGCAGGGGAGGTGTCAGTTTGTACGCACGATGAACCATCACTTGCGACCCAGGTGCAGCGGGAACGTATTCCCCAGAGTTCTGGGCGTTCTCCAAGACGAGCCGGACACCTACGCACCATTTGTCGAGGTCGTTTGGACAGGGTGAGCTGAGAAGAATGGTGAGAAACTCTTCCTCACTGTGTTTCCTATGTAACCGAGCAGTGTACTCACCGATCATCCCCGAGCGACAAAGCAGTGCCTGTGAGACTCGCGGAGGCGTTTGTGTACAGTTCTGAGTAGATCTTGAGGAAGCTGGATCCCATGGGGCTGTTGAGAGCTGGGAGCACCAAAGTCGTGAAGCTTTCACGGATGAAATTTCCTGCTGGGAGGGTTGAGGTGCTGAAGCTGTTTGAGAAGATCGGATCTTGGGCCAGGGCCAACAGTGGGAGGGCGAAGAAAGAAAGGGTCGGGTTGAGCTTCATTTTGGCTGATTATGCAAGGGTCAAAAGGGTGGCCGGAGGTATGCGATGATGCTGTGATGGAAGTTCGCATCGAGCAGTCAAGAAGCAGTCGTAGTTTACATATACCAGCTACCGGGTATTGACTGCAAATCTGCCGGTTGCGGTATTGGAATAGATATTCCATGCTGGGATGTAGTAGCCAGGTTGTTAGTTCTTGGCTGTATCTTCATAGACTGATGTACGATTCTTCTTTTGCAGTTTCATGTCTCATTGCCGCCTTAGGGGTGAGCATGTCGAACATACATTCAGACTCTGTTACGGCGGCATGTAAGACTATTCTGCTTGATTCGAATGCCGCGCATCAAGGCGATTGTCTGCTTTAATGCTGCGGAAGTGGACGGATGAATGTCTTGGAACACTCCGGGCAACTTTCGCCTTGCAAGTCTCGTGTCAGAGAGAAGCTGTCGGCTGGGTATTCTTGACTTTTCTGCCGTGTCTCCGATTCGAAGTGATGAAGCTGTATCCCTTTGCAGCTGGTACGGTGGTCCGAGGCTCGGTACGAGAACGGAAGCTAGTTGATCCGGCGTGAATAACCCTGAGTAGATCGCATGTGACAGGGCATTGTATTGGCTCTGAAAAGAACGCTTGTGCTTGACCGGGGAGTTGCCGCTTTAGGAAGGAGAACCTTACTATAGGCTCTACGTAAATAATTAGCTTAACTTACCGTATAAAGTAAAGGAAATAGAGACTCCTAAGGGTAATAAACGTAAGGTTAGTAGCTTGATTTGTCGACTAGCTTATGTATAGCTAATTAAGTAAATAATAGTAAGTAATTAAGGACAGCTAAGCTAGCTCTCCTTTATATTTATCTCCTAATAAGTACGTAAACATTATATATATAATACCTCTACGGCTATTCCTAAAGAGGCTATATAATATTAGACAACTTAATAGGGATTTAATAGCTCTAAAGACGCTAGTCGTAAAGGACTTAAAGGGTTTAAAGAAGCGAATAAATAAAATAGAGCTATAGTCTACGGCGTATAGTTAATTAGAGTCCGGGTCTACTATAGACTCGGAAGTAGACGTTAAGGGGTTATAAAGTTAAGTAAGTAACTTAGTAGAGCTAGTAGGGTCCCTATAGAAGCGTGTAAAGGGGTTAGAGGCTCGTAAGGCGTCTCGGCGGTTAATTACGTACTATAGAGTATTACGGAGGGCGGAGGAGTTAGCTATAGAGTAGCGGGAACTCCTATACGATTTTAAGTAAGGATAGCCCGTTCCCTAGCTATTCTAACCTCTATAATTTGCTCTAATTTAATAGCTTCTTCGCTAAGTAAATACTAAGGTCCGGAACACTTCCTATATAATAGATATTACAGTCTATATATTCTATAAGTACGTACGGTTTAGTATAACTTCTATCGAATACCCTAAGCTATCGTAGTAAGCTTATAGAGGTAATAGTATACCTTCGACGATAATGTAGTAGTTATCTAATAAAGTAGTAAAGTATTACGACAAGGCGGATCTAGTAGTATATTATTATTACGGTAGACCTATAAACTACGCCTTAATCGTATAATTAAGCCGTATTAGTTGCCCTTAGCAAAACGTCTACCTACGGCTCTTAGTAATAGAGTAACTAGTAGTAGTAGATCCGCTTATTCTAAGAGCTTACGAATAGCCTCTTCGATAAGTTACTAGGTAAGCGTTACTCGGAATAAACGTTATTAGACGAGGTTCTTATCTATAACCTTCTTAGTAAGGTATTAATCTCTATAGAGGATAAAGGAGTTAATAACCGCTACGTTAAGTAGGAAGTAGAATAGTAGATACTACAGTTTATATACTTTATACTAGGTATTATAATAGGAACGAAGTTAATTATAAATATTAACTCTACCTATATTGTCGTTGTATAGAGCCGTAATTAACGGTATCTATATTATTTTTAGAGACTCCTTAGACTATATAGGAAGTAAAAACTATCGTATATATAGCGTTGTTCCCCTAGGTTTACGTCGCTCTTAAGGTAACCTATCTTCCGGCTAGTATCTAGTCGTAATAAATTAAACGAGATTATAGTCTTACTAGATAATAGAATATACGTTATATTTAGCCCTAGCTATTAGGCTATCGTACTTAAACCGTATAGACTTCCGGTTAAGCTTTACTTCGATTATATTACGAGTCCTATTAGCCTTAACTATTCGTAAGGGTCGTAGGAAGGTAGCGCCGGCCTATAGCTATAATTTAGAGATAGATCTAACCGTACCGGTTACGGTAATGCCCTAGTGTCGTAGAATAGCTAGTAGTAGCGTATTGTTAAAGAGATTGTCTATATAGATATAAAAGTAGTAGGTTATAAAGGGTAATTAAGTTAAAAGAGATAGAACTACTATCGGAATCTTACTTAGCTACTAATTTAGCGGAATTTTTAGCTCGGGTTGATCCCGCTACTCGTATAGCCTCGTACTAAGCGTCCCTAGGCTTACTCTAAGAAACCTCCGATATAGCTTCTAATCCTACTAACTACTTCCGACCTTACTTCTTTTAATAACCTCCTTCTTAATACGCTCTTTTATAGGCTCCTTATTAGCCGCCGCCCTCCGCGCGTTCTCGGCGACCCTCCTAGCTTTTTTCTTGTCTATAGCGGCCTATTCTATATCCGTTAAGTCCTCCGGAGCGACGATATTAACTCGATAGGTATTATAATAGCTTTTATAAGACTCGAATCCGCTCTTAGGGCTAGAAAACAAGAAGGACTATAGGTATCCTACCTTATAGAGGGCGAGGATATAGAATCCGATAGGTATAGGCTTTCCCTTTATTATTATAATATACTTAGATCTACTAGTAAATCGAATTAATATCTCGTTAAGCGATATATTCGTGCCTAGGATAACGACGCTTTTAAAGGCTCTACGTAGTAGGTCTATAAGCGGCTAGATCTACTACTAAGGGAGACAGTTATTAATATCCTCCGGCTCTCGAAACTATAGATAAGCCTTAATCTATTTAAAACGCCCTATAGACATGTAATTAATAATAAAGTAGATAAACTAGCGACCGTCCTTACGCTAATAGTCCGATTTATCGTCTATACTAATCGCTAATATATATAGGATTAAGGTAATCTATACCTTTAAATCCGTAGTAGTTACTAGCTTCTATCTATTACTATAGACCTATACGCCTAGTTTACTATCCGGTCCCTTTATAACTAAGTAATTTAAAACAGCGTATATATTAGTATAGATAGCTATTGTCTCGAAAACCTCCTATATAAAGAATAGCTTAAAATACTCTAGCTATATCGTTAACTATATACTAATCCGGAAGTCTAGAGGTAGGTTTACCTATCTAGTATACTTCTTACTAGTAATATAAAGATCCGGAGTATACGGAACGTACTTAATACTATATATAAACGTTTCTTAATCCGGAGCTATTACTAGATACTAATCGTCTTCTTTAATAACGTCTTTACTAACGTCTTTAACAATAGCCTTATCCTCGGCGCTAGTTGGTTCGAATTTACCTCCTAAAGTAACTCGGACTACTACTATACTAACAACGTACTCGGCTTAGATATTACTATAGTCTAAATAGCTTTATAAACCGGTAAAGTTATCGATATCCTCTATTATATAAAAGAGATTATTATCTTCTACATTTAGACCCTAATCGTTACTCTAATCGTCTATATATCTATTAAGTCTATCTAGCTCCGCAATTAAGTTTATATTAGCTATTCTAAGACGTATTAGCGCTATTATATACGATTGCATTTATTTACGTAGATAAAGGTTTAAATTTGATGCTATATTACGCTAAACCCTACTAATTGTAGGGGGAGTATACAGACCTCTTATACCCTTACAAGCGTATAATATTAAACGAGCTAATTCGAGTTATTACATGCTAGATAGGGTACTAGTATAGGTACTAAGTTTTTAAAGGGATAGCGGTACTCTTCGGAGAACCTATACTTTGCTTCGAATTGTTACAAACCGTCTAAGGGTAAGACTTTATAAACAGTTTACTCTTGTCGAAGTTTAATACTTTTCCCGTAGTATTTCTCGTCGGTATGTACCGATTACATTCATTCTATTATTAGCCTATCTAGGTATCGGGCAAACGTTGTAGAAGTCTATATCGTCTCCGTTATTTTTCGGTATACGCCTATTCGTCTAAGATCGAGCTTCCGGACATATCGTATAGTATAGTAGAAGAAGATAGAAGCTATTAGGTATAAGAGCTACTACGATGTCTATTAATCTTAGGGTAGAAAGAGTTAATTCTACGAGTAATTCGAAATTTCGCCGCGATGTAATTAGTCATAACGAGCGGTAGGCTAGGTTCTCTATCTCTATCTAATTCCGAGATCGTAGCTTAATCTCGAACACATCCTTGTCTTTATTACAATTATGTATCTATAATATAGCCGGTTATACTACGTTCTTTATAGAACATACGTCGCTAGTACGCGTACTCGTAGTTACTAGATTGCTATTCCGCCGAAACAGCGCTACCTATCTTTATAGCCGCCTATTATAATCCCTAGATGTTAAGATAATAGCGATGGATCGAGGTTTAAGTAAGATAGAGCTAGAGATAGGACGGACGTCGACGGAGCTTAGGATCTATTAACTATTAAAATTTAAATCCAAACTTTAAAACTTTATTTCTCAAAGCTTATATAGCGCTCTTAACGCCGAATACGCTACGAATACAGCGCGAATATGCTTATTCTAAGTTCTAACTACTCTCCGCGCTCTTACTACTCTACTTATTACCTATCTAGCCCTTTACCTTATTCTTTAGTAAGTCGTAAGTAACCGTAAACTTTATAAGATTGCCTTCTAGCTTGTTTATCTTAGCCTCCGCTAACTCTATTCTACCCTTTAACACTACTATACCTATAACCGTATCTAGTATTTCCTACTCTAAGATCTCTACGCGATCTACGTTAGCGGTCGGTAGTAGTAGTAGTGTTACTACGAACTTAGATACGGTATACTTAGCTTTTCCTTTAACCTTATAATAGGCGTATACCTCGCCTTTACTAGCCTCGATCTTATATTCGTTTCCGAGTATAACCTTATTATCTTTTCCTAAGCTCGTACGAGTATACCTTATTATAATATTAGCGAGTATAGCTACGAGTACACTACGAATACTTACTACTTATACGGTTATAGCGCGTCTATACCGTTGTCTATCTCTATTATTCTACCGGCGCGGTTATGCTTAAGAAGGTTCTATATAGCGTTCTTACGGATAGAAGGAGAGTCTCGGTTAATAGTATCGTCGAGCTAGATGTTCTACTATACGGCGGTAATAGACTAGAACTAGCCGATAATAGTAGGGCGTTTAAGGACGGATATACGCTTAAGGATGTCTTCTTCCTAAGCGTCTATAAGGATGCTTATAATAGCGGTAGAGATAGCGGTAGACTCGCTAAGTACTCGTCGTAATAGCGGTGTTAATGTTAATAGAAGCTAAAGTAGTGTTTAAAGCGGCGGAAGGTAAAGTTTTATACTTACGGAGCGGAGCGGGGATAACGTAATAACGTAACTTACTTATCCCCGTAATGTTTTCTATATAATTGTTAATAGAATTAAGTAGAAAGTGACGGAAAACGAGGTTAGTTTAAGCGAATACCGCTACGAGTATACTACGAGTAGCTCTAGCTTACTTTTTTTATACCCCCCTTATACTCCCTAATATACTTAGTAATAATTATAGGGCGATAAGGACCTATTAATTATTAAAGTAGTAGATAAGAAACTAGCTCTAAGTGTTGTAATCGACGTATCTTATAGAATCCGGAAAGTTAGTATAAGCTTACTACGAAATCCCCGAAATCCCTACCCCCTACCCCTTATTACTACTATAACTATACTATATATAAACACAAAAATAACATAAGGTTGTTCGTACGGTTCCGTTTACTAAGCTCGAATGTATATATAAATATTATAACGTTATTATTATATTGAACTAGCCTCTATAGGCTGTAATATTACTAAGCTAAGCACATAAAATCCCCTAACAACCTTCGTAATCCCTACTAACTATTATAATCCCTACTAACTTCCGTATTGCCTACTATCTATAAACGCCGCGAATACTCCCCGAATACCCCTCGAATACCCCCTATTAT
>KZ109812.1:0-58923 GCA_002116395.1 Ramularia endophylla | reverse complement strand
CGACTCTATCTCTAGAGCGGAGTAGGTTTTCGTACTACTAGCGACCCCCTAGCGGAATACGCTATTAGAGCGGAGAAGGTTTACTTCTCCTCTTAAAGGCTTCCGTAGAGTACCGGGTAGTTCTTCTCTATATAAGTCGATAGCGGATAGAGAGTAGTTCGCTAAGAATTACTCTCGTATTAATAGTACGGTATACTTAGCATTCTCTTTTTACTATCGTAAACCCCGGGCTGTTTCTAATATTCTAATCAACTAACATCCTAACATTATATCGATTAGGCGAAGAAACTAATGTAAAAATTACTAAATTCTAACGACTAGCTATAGTATAACAATTATATAAACATTAGTAACCTTTGCTAGCTCGGATTTAGCTTTAAAATCTACGAACTTTAAGATTAAGAACTTTAGACTAGTCGTATATTAACATCTTAGCTACGACGAACTAACTCCTCCTTATATTACTCCTATATAGTAATAGCGATCCGGTTACGTCGCTCTTCTATCTTACGAGCCTCTACCTTAATTACCCTCGTCGTACTAGGTAGAGTAGAGCCCTAGTTATAAGCTCTTAGATATAGCGGATCCGTCGCTTTTACCCTTATAAACTTCCGCTCTTTATTAACGATTAAATCATTAGTTAGATTATGTATTTTAATAAAGTTTAATAGGCAACACAGCGTATAAAATAGGTCTACCTACTACTTAATTATAAGCCTTAGACCTAAGCTTTTTCTTATAATTCCCTAGCGTATCTTAAAGACACTAAACGTACGCTCTACTACGTTACGGAGTAAGGAGTGTCGTAAATTAAACAGCTCTTCCTTATTAGTAGGTCGCTAGTTACTAGACTACTATTCCTTTAAGTAATAGCGGGCTCTACGATAGGGCGTTATATTAAGAGCCGAATTTAGATAGCTAGCGTCCGTAAGGTAGTAGTTTTTCTCCGGTAAGTTGTAGCTAAACTTATCCTTATTACGAGCCTTAGTTAATACCCTCTAATTATTAGCGCTTCCCTCCTACCCTACTAATACGTACGTAAATAGCTAATTAAAATCTACTATAGTAAGTACGTTCTAAGAAAGCGTACCCTTACGATTACGGAAGGCGAGCTACTCCTTACTTATAATGTAAGCGAGTATATACGTACCGTCTATAGTACTAATAGCGCCTATAAACTCTAAGTATTTAGCGTGTCTTAAACGCTTAGGTATTTTATCGAAATCCGGCTCCTTTACGTAGGTATCGTATAGTATACTAACGTACTATAATACTTAATAAAAACTCTCGGTAATCGTCGACTTAGATCTATTAAACACTAGGTAGACTTAATACTAAGTCGTACTATAGCCTATAATATATAAGAAGTATATTAATTGCTCTACGGTAGTAAGGTACCGCGTTAAGCTAAACTTAGCGACTTCTACTAATTCCTTTAAGAGCGTATTAAACGTATTAATATCTATCCTATAGGTATTATATAGTTCCTTACTATTACTAAGTAACTCCGCTATCTTTATAGTACCCTTATAGGTTTACTTCGACGACGTACGCTCGTCGTTAATATCTAGGTAATTAGAGGCGTATTATAAGAGTATAGCGAGCGCGGTTACGTATACGGCGTATATCGTCGTCGAAGGGATATCGTCTATTATTACGGCGGAGCGGAGATACTAATAATACCTTAATCGGATAACGATAACTAAATACCGATAATATAATAGTATAGTAGGTCTATTATAGGCCCGCTCGGTTATATATACGGCGCTTATTAGCTATAGTTACTATATAATCGACCTTAGAGCTTAATCGTCCGTAGCGATGAAAATTCGTTTACGTATTACCTAAATAGGTAATCCGTACGGTTAGCTATAGTTATAAGGTATTAACGACGGTTAAGGACGATTAAGAGTAATTAGTAGTAGTTATAAAGGATAAGAACCGTTCGGTAAACGCTATTCGTTAATATTAAGAAGGATAAAGTCAAACTGCTGTTCGAAAACACGTATTCACTTGACTAACAAGGTTTTTTCAGGCTATGGACGGTTTGCCGAATGGGCTCTAAGGTAATAAGTAACTTCTAGGTACCTACCGACTCGAGGCTCATCACAGCGAGCTGCCTGCTAATGACCATCCCACATACATGTAGCAATGTCGTGCTTGACAGGTAGAAATTAATAGCACGGCAGATGGAAAACTCATGCTGGATTATACGTATCATTTACATATAATATGTTACACGTATGTTGTCAACATTGTGACATCGTCATCACGGCTAAGGCCTTTCGCGATAAGACTTTTGCTATCAGTCTCGCTAGCTCTCAACATCAACACCACACTTCACATCACATGTTCACTTAAAGAAGCAATCTCTCATCTTACTGCGTCACGACCCGCTGGCTTGCTCGCACCTCACCGCTCCTAGCAGCCCCCAATTGACGACACCGGCCGGGCCGGAATCAGCGGAATCAAGCGACGCTGGTAGCACTCCACGCTCAGCGTATCTAATCGGTGATACGAGAAGAGATTTTATTTGGCTTTGGATAAGAAGGACCATGATGGCCGGCTCAAAGCAGAACCAGCCGCCGTCTTTGATTTGGAACGAAGATCGAGGCCTTTCCAAAAACATATCTACTTCGATCATGAAGTCTGTCTCATCTCTGTTGACTTCTGTTTGTTTTTCCTTTGCTGACACTCGTCAGGCCTCTCTATACGTCCTGCAGTGAACATCAGCAGTCCCTGGAGAGAAGCGACAGTATTTCAAAAGAACACCCTCGGAGCTCTCACTCCATCATGCATGGAACATGGCCGATGCTTCAGAAATCGTCATCGACCGACTCTCCCTTCCTGCGTCTCCCAGTAGAGATCAGACTCCAAATATATGCTCTCGTAGTTCTTCCAAGGGATAGGGACGATCTTCTAGCCTCGTATGAGAAGATTCACGCAAGCTCCCAGGACTACTTCGACTACGACCAAAACGATTACACCAACACCGTCCATCCTACGTTGTGTATACGCACCCTCGACCCTCTACGATATCCCAAACGATACACTACCGAGCGTCCGCACATCCGAAGCACCTACGGAGTTCGAGGTCAAAGCATGAGGATTTGTTGCATGAATACAACCTACCATTGCATAAACTATCAAATCGAAACCAGCCTCGACATTATGCGCGTAAACAAACAAATCCACAACGAGGTCGCCGAGGTCCTGTACTCGGGATATACCTTTGACTTTGACACGCACGTCGAGGCTATTGTGCCTTTCCTCGCCGACCTTACACCTTTCTCTCGGAGCTGTATCAAGAGCGTACGGATCGTGAAACGTGCACTGGCATACCAGAAGGAGTTCGACAAGTGCGAATGGAGCAATGCACTGCGTGCACTTACGGACAGCAACATGTCTTTGAGGCGATTGGAGCTCGGGGTTGTTGCTGGACGACCTGGGCAGAATGGATGGGATGGTGTTGCGAGGTATTGTGCGAGAGACTTTGAGCTTTTGAAGGATCGGGAGGAGATGGAGTGGCTCCATTCTTTGCTTGATTTGAAGGAATTGAGAGAGCTTGATGTCCGGGCTGTTGTGGAACATTGCCCGCCTACGACGAGTAGTTCTGCTATGGCTAACTATGTGAGGTTCTCGGCAAGCGTTGAGGGTGGATTCAGAGAGTGGTTGGGTGGGCAGCTGCTACCCGGGATGGTTCCGGCTGCATAGGTGCATTGAAGCTTGTAGAAGACAGCATTCTCCAGAGTCACGCTTTCGCCCATGTCCAGCGACCTGGAGCGTATCTGCAATGGCGCTGCCGTGCTCTGCATATACCGACCGTGTTGTGAACCTTGCCCCCGTACAACAGCAGCCGTCTGGTATGTCGTTTGTATTCTGTCAAGGCAAACAGCACAGACACACGATATTGTCTCCCTGCATATTCAAAGCCACACTGAACGTCCTCCCAAAGTTCCACGGCTCGGCCGCACCGATCACTGAGCAGACCTGTGATTGACTATCCATACTCGCTGCACCCATATATACAATTCTACTGCCTTGGATAAACCGCAACTTGTACACTAGATGATACCGCGACATAATGTACTACCCCAACCCTAACCCTAGAACAGTGTTACAAGCTTTTTGCCAAAGCACAAAAAGCGGATTTCCACTTCACTTCATCTCAAGCTCCTCCCATGTAAGCATAACGATATCAACACGAATATGGGCAGCATATCAGATGATCATGGTCTCAGCAGGCCACGGTAGGTCTTACTGATCTAAGCAGTGAAGTCGCTCTCTTTAACGTCTCTCCAAATTAGCGTGCTACAACTCTTCCAAGAAGCGAAGAAAGAAAGAAGACCGCTGAACGGTAGGCGCTAGACAAGATCCACGTTACATGTCACATAAACTGACAGCTGTACAGTTTCAGCGCCTATGGTGCGGTAAGTCACTGAGAGTGTGCTTTCATAGGCACTGAAGCACTTTGGACTGAGAAAGTAACAGATACAGCAAGCTCCCATTTCGCCTTCTCGTTCGAGAGTATGGAGCTGATATCACATATGTGCCTATGATGTTGGCTCACGAATTTATTCGTTCTCATATCGCTCGACATTCGGACTTCACGACGCATCCAACGGAACGAGAGCCGACGAGCGATGGAAGGCAGCACGCACTGATCGCCCAATTTGCTTCCTCAGATCCGGTGGAGTTTGCTCGAGCTGCTGAGATGATCTCGCCTTGGGTGGATGGAGTTGATCTGAATTGTGGCTGGTATGTCTCCTGTATTGCTTCGAAGATTGTTGCCTGACGTTTACATAGCCCACAAAGCTGGGCGATCAAGGAAGGAATTGGCTGCGGTCTGATGGACAAGCCAGATCTCATCGTAAGTATAGTAAAGGCAGCAAAGGCAGCAATGCCTCCGGACAAGAGCGTTAGCTGCAAGATCCGCATTCACAAGGACATAAAGTGAGACATCTTCCTGGCCAGTGCCTCTACCATGCTGACTGACATGACAGTCAGACCGTCCAGCTAGTACGGAAGCTTGAGAGCGCCGGTGTAGATTTCATCACCATCCATGGCCGTTTAAAACACCAACGATCGAGCACACCTCCGGACTACGCAGCCATCAAGGCTCTGAGGCAGTATATCAACGTTCCTCTAATCGCTAATGGAGATGCGTACACATTAGCTGATGTTGAGAATATTGCCAAGCTCACGGGAGCTGATGGAGTCATGGCTGCTCGAGGAATCTTGGAGAATCCTGCAATGTTCGCAGGTTGTGATACCACAACCGCGCAATGTGTCTCGAATTTTGTCGATTGGGCAATGCGATGCCCAGTACCATTTTCAGTGGTGCTGCACCATGTAAGCGAAATGTCTGCGCGCATGCCGGAGATGGATAAGAAGGCACGGAAGCAGCTACAAGAATGCCAAGATCTCCTTGACCTGCTAGACTTTGTGGACGAGCGATGGGGATTCGTCCAACGATGAAATCAACTGTTGATCAGGTCTCGCCGTCAAGAGCGTGGTACTGCCTCAAGAGAATCAGTAAAATTTGTGAGAACATTGGGAACAAGAGAGTAATCTTTGAGGGGTCTCGATCGAGTATGAATCGTGAAGCGGATGGACACCTACAGCATCTTGACGCATCGGAGGAGAATGCGACGTCCCAACACACACAGCCTAGCAGGATATGCAGCCAATCCAGTAGGGAGAGAGACAGGCAAAGGCTACAGCTCCGTTTTTAGGAGGATTCTCTTCCGATGCATCCAAATGCTGTACTAACGACGGCAATATGGATATCGATCCGATGAACTTACTAGACCATTTACTACAACGATCCCAACCCAACTTATTTTTACCTCTGCAAATCGTGGCACTTGACGCACTGCGTCCATCCGTGCAATACTTCTTCTTATCGTCCAACGTAGACCGGTAATGTTCG
Organism: Ramularia endophylla; assembly: GCA_002116395.1. Classification (NCBI taxonomy): domain Eukaryota; kingdom Fungi; phylum Ascomycota; class Dothideomycetes; order Mycosphaerellales; family Mycosphaerellaceae; genus Ramularia; species Ramularia endophylla. Next base: position 52,991 of record KZ109812.1, on the reverse strand, counting down.
CAAGACTTCTGCCTGGCAGCTCGCCATCTCACCACACCCCGAAGCCGGGCCACCTGTGGCGAGTTTGAGCCGATGAGAACCGCGTCACATCCAGCCGTTCGAGTCTGATGTCTTGCCACAGAGGCAAGAGGAGCGAGTTAGTTCCTTTTGCTTTGCGACGAGCATTACGAAAAGTTTGCGATACTGAAGGCCGGTGCCACTGGGCTGGTTTCGCAATCGACGAATAAGAGGGCCGAGATAGCTAGCGCTCAAAGCCACCAGCATGTGAAGAGCGCCGACCCCTCCGGCCTCGCATTGCGCCATCGTCATGCATGGCCATTGCCCATCGTGGAGCGCGAACACATGGAGAGTGCAGCGATTGTTGTTATTCTTGTTTGCGAGGAAAGGGATTAGGAAAACGCCAGGTGGTGATTGTGAAACTGCAAAACTTGAGTCGTGTCACAATCCATGCCTGTCGCAGGATTCCGAGGCTGACGAGGCCCGTCGCGACACGGACAACCGACGTCGCGACCGCCGCGATAGTTGTCATGTTCTTCTCTCTGCCGTCACATCGCTAGCAGCTGTCTCTCTGCGCTGCAACATGTCTTGCGATGCTCTTGTGCTGCCCGTTTGGCTATTATCCGGCAGCCTGGAGAATTGCCGAAGGGATAGGTGGCCAGAAAGCGTCGGGCGGTACGCAAACGTGTGACTCACGTCCGGCCGCAAACGGCTGCGGCAACGTTGCTGAAGGGTCTGGAGTCTGGACCGCAGACAATTGTTGGAGGTCGAATGTCGCTGGTGAGAGGGTGTACTTGTCGCAAAATGGCCATATCGCGCTCACGAAGAAGGCACGCGTGGTAAGTGAATGATTGAAAAATGACAGGTCGTTGCCGGGGCGGCTGCAAATCGTCATGGGCGAAAAAGTGAGGACCTCCTGAAACTGGTCCGTGCATGCTGCGGCCAAGTATAAGTAAACCCGCGCCCGTCCGATTCAAAATTTTGTGACTTTTTGGCCGATATCCCACGATCTCCCCCACCGCCGCCCGCCAACCCTCCGTAGAAGCAATTGAATACCATCGCTGTCTCGATCGCGACAGTCTTACCACTCTCTAATATTTTCGCGGATTCATTTGGACGTCGGCGCGGCTGCAGTGGACTGACTTGGTGGAATTGCGACGGTCACGTGTGTTTTCGAGAAGAAGCCAGCCCACTATAAAAGTTCGGCTGCACCTTCAAGACCAACACCGAACATCACCGCGAGGAAGGAAGCATCTTCCCGCTTCTCTCTCACTTTCATCCATCCGCCATTGCGCGACCTCACTTGCGCGCGCATCAAGCACAACATCACAGCAGACGCTTTCGGTAGCTCTTCTGCTGAGTCTCTGCGCGCCGATCGATCATCACCAACATCTCCGCCTCTACCTCCACCATCGACACCGCTTGCGGACTGATCACCCATCGCACGCGCACTTGCACAGACGTCACCTGCGCCTAAACTCGCACGTGCGCCTGTCCTCACGCGACCACATCCACCGCCATCATGGATCAGGTCTACATTTCCCACCCGCAGAATGCCGCCGAGGCCAAGCAGTTCGCTGCGCCCGCGTCACTCTCTTTCCCCGGCGCGCAAGGCCATCTGACACCTCCGAACGAGTCGCAACAGGCACCCAAGAATGGGATGAATGGGCAACAGCAAGGAGGGAATGCCGTGCAACCCGCGAGCAATGGGGTGACTCCCGCAACTCCAGCTGCTACTCCAGGACAGGCCGGGACCGGGGTGTCGGGTACGCTTCTTGCGCCACGGGAAAGTGTTCTGTGGGCGCTAAGCTAATGTTGGTTGTGCAGGTATTGTCCCAACGCTGCAGAACATTGTTGCGACCGTGAACTTGGACTGCCGTCTTGATCTCAAAACCATCGCTCTGCACGCCAGAAACGCCGAGTACAACCCGAAGCGTTTCGCGGCCGTCATCATGCGCATTCGAGAGCCCAAGACCACGGCTCTCATCTTCGCTTCCGGCAAGATGGTCGTGACCGGCGCCAAGTCCGAAGACGACAGCAAGCTTGCCTCGCGCAAGTATGCTCGCATCATTCAGAAGCTCGGATTCAACGCAAAGTTTACCGACTTCAAGATCCAGAACATCGTGGGCAGCTGCGACATCAAGTTCCCAATTCGTCTTGAGGGTCTTGCCAGCCGCCATCACATGTTCTCCAGCTACGAGGTAAGGCGGTCGCGCATTTCATACTCACTTTCACATTGAAGCTAACATGGCGAAGCCCGAACTCTTCCCCGGTCTCATCTACCGTATGATGAAGCCCAAGATTGTGCTGCTCATCTTCGTGTCTGGAAAGATCGTCCTCACCGGTGCCAAAGTCCGCGAGGAGATCTACCAGGCCTTTGAGCTCATTTACCCTGTTCTCTCGGACTTCCGCAAGACCTAACCTTTCCACGGCATCCTGTATCAGTATATCACGGCCGGCCTGTACCAACAACTCCGACAGAGGTCTGATGCCGATCTCAAAAGTCCACCTTCATCATGACTTCATACCTGTCTGCAATTGAAAAGCTTCAATCGACTTCGGTTGTTGCACCAGCAGCAGAGGCATGCATACCAAGGACATTTCATCTTAATTTACTCGTTTTTGACACGCATGGCGAGGCGTTTCCGGTGTTACGATAGGGAGGGCACTTATGGCCCTTCTACTCTTCTTTACAAGAGCTGATTCCAATTGAGTGCGCTTAGAAGAAGAGAGCGCCTGTCCTGGCTAGGAGCCAGGGACGGAGCGCATTATGAGCCCGACACATGGCTATGGAAGATTGACGCGAGCAGAGATTTCAACCATCGGCAAGAACTAACCTTGCTGACGAGGTGAATCGAATGAGGTTGGGTTATGGCTAAGGTAGTGCACCAATGCTATTTTCCACTCGATGATCTTGTACCCGTCATGGTTGTGAAGTCTTGTCTGCTCATGATGTGTTGCAAGAGCATGACAGCGATGCAGAATCGATCAAGTGATTTTGTTAGTAGTTGACGGCTCGTTCGTGATAGCAGAGGCGAGGCAGAGGAACAATACCTTACGATAGACTACTTCGTATAAGGTAAGCTAACTCGCCAAGGCGGATAGCCTCGGCCCGTTGATGGGAAGTGAGGTGAAGTCCTTCACTTGCGCTTTGGTCCAAACATCCGGCGGTGTGCCGGACGGCTCCACCAAATGCGACGTTCTGGCAGCTTGATCTCGGGTTGTGAAGTCACAACGCACTGTCACCTTTGCCTTCCACACGATCGGGCTCGTTGCAACACGGACTCGCAAGGAAGACCTCAACTCCTCGTCAGCGCTCTAGGGTGGCGGCTCGACTGGCCCCGGGCCCACTTTGATGTATGACCATGGAATGAAGACGATGAGCTTGGGAACGAAGTGTGAGGAGCACTGAGAGGTGGACAAACATGATCGAAGTGGCGCTCGTCGCAGCTTTTATGATCTTGTGCATTCTCTGGCCAGACACCGGAAAGCCTTAGGCGAAAGAAGGCATGAGTTTGGAACGCGGCGTGCGATCGAGCAGTCACGGCGGACGGTCTGAACGAAGACATGACCCCGGAGCGCAACAGAATGCCGCGGAAGACCATCGATCGGCCATACAACCTCAGGTGGCTAGTCTTGGAACAGCTCTTGATGGTGACCTCCGAAAGAGCACCAGAACATCTTCTAAAGGTGAACTTTCAACAGGATGTGAAGGCCAGAGCCGTCATCATCTCGATGGCTAAGCAAGACCGAGGTATATCTCTGGATGGTGTGATCTTGAAGTAGAGCGCGCGAACGAGAACATGCCACCGGTCACAGAAAGTGACCACCATAGCATCATTTCAAGCGAGCTATATTATTGCAAGGCTATCACATACACTGTCCAAGACAACAGGCTCGACGGTGCACTCATCAGTGACTTAACTTGACAGTGCCACGCAGCAGATTGGAACTACTACAAGCTCACCAAGCAATCCAAGGCTGAATTGGGGAAGCGCAGCTTAAATCCTTTCCGACCGGGAATGTAGATCCAAAGAACCAAGGACCACGATTCGTAGTACATGAGAACGCATGTGCAAAGCTACCGACAAGAGGCGCGACCTACTGCAAGATACATGCCGTGTGGGGCTCTTGAGCGGGCAACCATCAGCGGTATCGTCCCCGCAAAGGTGAACCACAACCATAGCCTCTTCACGCATCGGATCAGAGTCCTGCCAAAATCGGATCTGTTGCCTTACCCTGTCCTCTCTGTTGGATTGGCTGCATACCCTGCTAGCCTGTGGGCCTCTGGACGTCGCATTCTCCTCCGATGCGTCGAAAGGCCGTAGGACATTAATTCCAATTGAGAATTAATGATGCCTCCAGCAGATATCTGGCGATGCCATTCGATGTTGTTGTGGGGCCAGCGTCCACGCTAAGACCAGGTCTTGTAAGTCGTCGACTTCCCGCGAGGCCGAGCTGGCCATTCATTGAGCGAAAGCGTGTTGATTTTTGTCCTTACACAGTCTTATCTCCGCAGCGACCGTCGGCCGAACAATCACAAATCATCGCAGACCCGATCACAGTGTTGGGTGAAGAACACTCGAAAGTTGAGGCTGCGCTAAAACATTCATGATTCCCCGCGTGAATGAAGCCATGATCGCTGTGGCTTGGCTTGACGTCAAGCTTCTTGTGCATACCTACCACATGGTATGGTACAACGTCCTAGTTGGACGTTTATTCTGCAGATCTCCGAGCTGGCGGTTCAAAACAGCAGGTCTGCCCGATCGTTCCGTTCCGTTGTGCACACAAACATTCTTCGATGCTGGACATCACCTGTTTAGCCGTGACGCGTCTCCACGCGGCTCCTCTTGTCTATACCTCCGGGTCCCACTTCAGACCCTCCTACTAAAGGTGCGATAGCGTCAGAGCCACCCTGACTTTGCTTGACTTTGGAAGATCTCTGGCGCCACAAACCTGGCATTCTGGGAAGCCGCCCTATGCCGATTCACTCCTCGAACTTGCCAGATGAGCACTCCACCCACTCCACCAATCACGCCGCGCTCATTATGAACCCTTGCTCTAGTACTCGGTAAGAGCTACTCAACCAGAACTCGCTGTATAGGACTCTTCGACGCGTAAAGGTGGAAGCCTAAGTGGCAAAGTTGAGAACTCTACCTCCCAACTCAGCGCTACTCCAGCAGGGTTGAAGGCGTCCTGAAAGTGACGATGATTGGCTTCGCATCTGTCCACCTGCCCCATGGGGTAGAACATGTACATCCCGAGACGTCTTCCCACCCCTCAGTTGGTATAGGGAGAAAGTCACACCAAAGAAGTCAGCGCTTCGCCGAGGCATTTTTGACTCAAATGTAAAATCCATACATATATGATCAGGCAGGTATTGTGCTTTTTCAACTTCACTTCCTCAATCTTCCATCTCGTACACAGCAACATGAAAACTATTATCCAAACGCTTCTCTTCGCCGAGGCGGCCTTTGCCTACCCTTGGGTGTCCAGGTCTCCCGGCGTAGACTCCTCGATGCTTCGTTCGTCCCACAGACGCCGCCAACAAGTTCCCGAGGGAGCTGGCGCTGAAGCGGACTGTCCATACAACCCCGACCATGTGCCAGCTGCTCCCGTCACAGCGGAATTTCCCTACAACAACGCAATCAATGGCTCCGAAGGAAATGGCGTAGGAGGCTTCCTCGTCCCGGATCCTAATGATCCCGACCACCAGTACATTGCACCAACTTCAAAGGACATTCGAGGACCTTGCCCTGGACTCAACACTGCAGCTAACTACGGCTTCCTCGCCCGTGACGGAATTACCACATACGACGAGCTTGTCGATGCTCAGCAGAATGTCTACAATGTTGGCTACGATTTGGCCAATCTGCTCGCATTCCTTGGTTTGGTAGAAGATGGAGATCTCGTTACTCAGAAGCTCTCCATCGGTTGTGATGCGACCAATCGAACATCCTACGATGTTACCTTGACTGGCAGCGAGCCAGGTCTTGACGGCCACGACAAGTTTGAGGCAGAGTGAGTAGTTCACCTACTTCGAGTAATATTATTCACTCAGATGCTGACGTCCCGCCTAATTAGTACCTCGCTCACCCGCAACGACTTCTTCTTGGACGACGGAGACGATTTCACGTTCAACGACACCCTCTTCGACATGATGTCAACTACCACAGGCGGAAACTTTGATCTTGAAGGGTGAGTGCATGGGCCTTCCACGCCATCTGTTTGACTTCATTCGCTGAACTCGACCGCAGAATGGCACTATACCGAGCGCAGAGATGGAATCAGTCCCAGACCGAGAACTCAGAATTCTACTTCGGACCTTTGAGCTTGCTGCTCTTCGGTGCCGCATCGTTCGTGTATGAGCTCATGCCTGGCGGCCCCGACTACACCCCTGACACCGCAACGATAACCTCCTTCTTTGTGGACGAGCAGATCCCTGCTAACTGGACCAACCGTGTGACCCCATACTCCAACTCAGACGTCACGACGCAGATTGTGGAAATGTATCTGTTGCATCCGGTCTTGTTTGGCGGAAACACCGGAGATGGTATGTTTGCACCATATGAATTGTTTACGATTGAGACTGACCATGCTACGCTATTTAGGTACCTTCGACGCCCTCCCAAGCTTCGGCGCCATCGTGGACGGCAAGATCCCCTCCACAATCTCGGCGACAGAGACAGCTTGCCTCCTCTACCAGCTTGCCACGGGATCAGTTCCCTCCGATCTGAACGTTCTTATTACTCCAACGGTTGAGGCGCTTGAGTTTCTTGCTGAGAAAGTTACGCCTTCGTTCGCGAACTTGGGCTGCTCGATTGCTTTGGATTAGATTTGTGAAGTCAAAGAACGACGAGAGATTGCTTTGACGCAGATGAATGGGCTTGTGAAGCTGAATATTACGAGAGCAATGAGGACGTTAAATGAATAAGCGCGATGTGATGATGATGGGCAGCAACAACATAGTGGACGAAAAAGTACATCTTTTGGAGCACTTCTGGAGGTAGTTTCATTTCTCCCAGCCCTCTATCCTAAACTGGATTCGCCGATCTCGATCAACATCTGGCAGAGGTCGACCCGAATCATCGTACAATGTCCGCTCGACAAACGTTACCATGCCTTCGTTATCGACCAGAATGACAGTCTGCTTCGTTGTGCCGTACGCCCCGACTCCAGGGGTGAGCTGCGAGTCACCAGGAGACAAAGCCCAGTCTGCCCTGGGAGGCTGCGTGCTAGGGTCCTCCTGTGCTGCCTTTCCTTTTACAGCGGAAATCATGATCGAGTTTCGCATGTGTCTAGCGTACACATCCCACGTTTCGTCAGCTTGTCGTCTTGGGAGGTTGTCATCGCATAGTATGGCGAACAAGTCTTCGAGCAACTCGTCCTGGCTCCGCCCATGTGCGATGTCGTCTGAAATGGCCTGCTTGAGCTTCTTCTCGCCATTTACAACCTTGGGCCAGGTGTTGTCGCCATAATGGCTATTGCTCAGACCGTGAGTCTCCCCGGATCTCGTGGCAATCCTTTTCAGACCTTGAGCGGAGTCTGTTCGATTCGATATCACAGCAAGGCCCGGCAAGACTGCTGCAGTAGACGAATCTGTTGACAGATGATCAGCGTACATCATAAGTCTGGATGTACCCGTCGTACCGTTGCTAGTCTTTGGACCTCCAAGCTTGCCGAATAGCAGGGTGAAACCACCAACATCGTGAATACCGACATCGTTCAAGAGTCTTTGGACAAATGCGTCTCCTGATTCGTCGAAATTCGGTGGCACAGTGAGATATGAGTTCACCATTGCGCCTCTGCTTTTCTGGCCATTCTCGTTGACTCCTTCTTCGCGGTAGTTGGTGAGGATAGCAATGCGTCCTTGTTTTGTGATGCCTAACCAAGTGCCTCTTTCCTGACGTTGAAGATCGCGTCCTCCTAGGACTTGCTGATTCGGCGGATCCCACCAATCCGCGCGGAGCGTTGGACGGTGAACGAATTCATCTCTATTGCTGATGAGGACGAAAGCGTATTGCGGATGGGCGGTCGAGAGAACTGAGATACACATATTTGTCCGGTCTTGCCCGCTGCAAGCTTTTGCAAAGCCGCTCGCAGGAAGAAGATGATTCGGGATTCTGGACTGTACCTGTGAGCAAGCGACGGTGGCTGATCATGCCATGTCTGAACTTTCTAGATGGAGTGAGATGTTGTTCTGCTTTTGACATCTCGACTTCGTCTCGCGACGCTGAGGAAAATGGGGCCGAAAACCGCCGATCGCGGCCCGAAGAGTCAGGTGACGCTACATGGCATACCAACTTAAGTCAATGATGTTGAGGATGCTGAAGGCTAGAGTGCATAGTGTTGCTGTACGTGCATTGCGAATATGTAATGAAGGGCCTTCTTCCCGTTCAATAGCAACGTATTTCCAAAACCAAAGTATTTACACCATACTTTGGTCGCCCCTGATAGTACTCCCTTATCCAAAGTGCGGCAGTCTCGACAGCATACACATGCTTAAAAAGGCCAAAAAACGCTTCAGAAGCATAGCAATCGTAAGCGACTCATAGGACGGCTCTTCTGAAGTCTCAAAGGCTGCTAAGCAGATGTATCTTGCGTGAAAGAAAAGGCCAGGTGTCGCAGTGATAGTAAGGTGAATATGGCAACCTGATATAAGCATTCTTCGGTATACAGCGGATAGAAGTGAAGAATAAAAAAGATCTCGAAAGGGGGAATCCTCCATCCTTTCTTCTCCTACACCATAACAACACTTACATCGACTCTCCATCTCCAGCTCTCTCAGACCAAACGAGCGACCAAGCCAATACAGCTCCTACCCACCATAACAAAAAAATCAACAAGAAGAGAGTCGAAAAGTGAAGATCGACATACTGCTGGAAAGACTCGTCAGCAAGATGCCTTTTTTCAACAAGAAACCAACGAAAAGCTTCCACGTTGAGAGAAAAAGCAGGGCAACAAGCCCAACACAAGGTATGCACTTACTTCATCATCCATCCTTCACTCGACAATCATATGCTGACTTGTATAGAATCTCGGACACCAGCGGCGACCATCCCGGAAATACCGAAAGACTCCACGCATGCTACAACAGCTAAGCAAACGCAGGCCACAATGGCTGAGCAGTGGGCACATCCTTCCACAGCGAGAGGTGAACATTTCCGCAAGCAGTCCAATTTACCTGACGAAGAGCTAACGTGTGGCCTCAGATTCCGTCCATAGTCACGAACAGACTCAGGGCTGTCGCCGCAGCAAATTTGTGGAACATCTCCAAGAGAACCCGCAGTGGGGCGGAAGAAATGAAAGCTCAGAAGAGACAAGTTGAAAGATTTTTCCACGTTGGCAACATCGTCAGTGGTTTTTTTGATCCGATTTAGCGAGCGACGGAGCGCGCATGAGACAAATTCAGTCCTGCTTGAATTCAAAGAATTTGACCCCACGTGTCTTGCCATTTTTGAACCTTCTCTTGTGCATTCTTGTAAGCATTGATGTCTTGATTGATGATGATTGTGTTGAAGGAAGAAAGATGGAGAGGAGACGACGTCGAACCAAATGCCACTGGAGCCGCCTTCCCGTTGCGCTAGCTAAGGTACCCGGATGACGATTTCTCTTCGACAGGGATGCCGGTATGCATCTCCTCTCTTTTCCACTCCCAAACACTGACACCTGCTACGAGTCTTGGACACCCACTGCGCTCGAGATTCTCACCACAGATGATAGAGGTACGCAAAAGCCCTACCGAATCGATGAAGGAAAGCGGATACTCTACGGAGTTTCTCCAAACATCAATCCAATTCCTGCACGGCAAGGCCTTTCCACGCATCGGAGCAAAGTCCGCTCAAATCCGGAGCTGCGGGATACGTCTCTGCTCGACTGGTCGGAGTCCCAGCTAAGCAGCTAAGCTGGACACCCTGGACCTCGGATTATATACTGAGGCACGGGCATGTTGTACACAAGCAATGCAGACTTTCGACATCTGGAATCAAGCTATACAACCCCTCACGTGCCGGGGACCGCAGTACAGTATCTCGAAATACTCAGTATCTAAGTAGAACCCTTCAGGCTTCCAACAGCGGATTTGTGGCCCTTACCTGTCCCTCTCTGCGGAATTGGCTGCATACCCTACTAGTCTACGGGTCTTTGGACGTCGCATTCTACTCCGATGCGTTGAGACGCTGTGTCGTTCTTTGACTGTGGTGAGTGGCTTCGACCTGGATCGGATAGCTGAGCTTGGATGCAGCAGATTGTCAAGGCTCGGCATCCTTCCTAAGTCGTAGACTTGGATCTACGCAGGCTGTTTGTAGCAACAATGTTGTACATATGCTACGAATCTGCTGTGAGCAGGTAAAATCGTGGGCATGACTTTCGGCAGCAGATCCTTAGCTACCACTTTAACTCCAGCGCTCGCCATGTTGCTCACTAGATCATGGTTCGCTGTTGCAGCTGCAAACACGATCAAGACACTTTTAGGCCACTGAAGCGTTGCTTGAGCTTTACAATTCTGAGTTGTTAGTATGACTTCGACATCTACTAATACCAACAATATATTTTCACAAAGGCAGCATCCCTGAAGTCGACTCAAAGAGCAGGAAACGATCAGGGCACGATCATGTAACGGCGGAGATGCTGAAATGGGCGGACGATAACATGATGGCGGTGGCTACTGATGTGGACGACAGAAGGTATTGTTAGTGCGGCAGTCATTCCTTTTGGTAGGGATCCATCCATTCCCCGACGAAGTTCAATCTCGAAGGCTAGGGCTTCCTGATCATGCTCGAAGGCGGGCAGAATATGCTACTTAGAGGGACTGTGTCGAGGCTAGCGACTGCAGCAAAGATATTGGATATGTTCAACCAATCCAAGTCCATCTCCATCTTACCAATAGCCTCGCGTGTAAGGCGCTTGTCTCATTGAACGGGAAAGAAGTGATGTTGATGTTGTCCGAGCAATGCTATATGTACCGGACCCTTCTCCGCCCATCTTGGCGGCCAACTTGCGATCATTGAAAGAAGGCGCCAGACCACTCCCATTCTCCCATGCTTCGACCACGGAGAACTCAACTGTGTGCTTGTATCTATACGCCTGTCACCAGAACGTTCCCGAGGTCTGGGAGGACTCCAACCGGCGAGTCTATCTGACCGGTATGTGAGGTCGCGTCGTAAGCTACAACCAAAAGATTCCATTTCCCTCGAATTCTTCCCTTGCCATCTCTCCCACCTACCTTGTTTGGTACGATTGACCATCCAGCAAACGCCGCAATGGCGAACAAATCCTCAGCCAAACGAGGCAAAGGCACCTCATTCAAGTCGTCCGTCTCCGAGATTCCTGCGCCCTTCACTAAAGCCCCGGCGTCTCTCTCCCGCTTCCTCGATCGTCTCGATCCAAAGCAAGTGCACATCACGCACATCGACCGAACACGCACCGAACAAAAGAAGAATGTCTTCCTCATTCCCGTCATTCTCAACGGCGCCATCGCCCTACTACTCCTATGGCGCCTCTACGTCGCCGTCCCCACATACTGGATCCTCTTTCAAACACTTCTAGGTTACCTCACACCCGCTACCGTTGACCCAGTCTCCACAACACGACAACAACAAATCTACATCCTCCTCGGCAGATTCGCCATGTTCGCATTCGATTTCTTCCTCTTTCGATTCGTGGGTCCGTGGCCTGTAACTTTCTTTCTAGAACAACCTGCGAATCCGTGCTATTGGAGGTGGATGCTGGGATTCCAGCGCGAAGAAGTTGTGGTGAGAGTCAGTCGAGGATGGGGCACAGAAGAGCTTATGCAAGGCGTCAAACAAGGACAAGAGAACCCTTACTTCAAAACGAGGATTCTCCCGGCAATTGAGCCTGTGTTTATGCAAAAGACTGGATACCTCATGATGGATAGATCTTGGGATCTGGAGTTTGAACTCATGGTCGACTCACACTTCTTGGCTTCGGAGAAGGCTTTCAAGATCGAGGAGCTGGATAAGTTGGTGCTGGCCTTTTCGGATGGCAATGGGTGGTTAGCGTGGAATTGGGAGGGCGATGATGTGGTGGAAGGAAGGAGGCAGAAAGTGGTGGCTTTTAAGGAGAAGCTGACTGCTTTGGGTAAAGAGAGCTTGTTCTGGAAGTGGACAGAGATTGTGGAAGAGGAGCGAGAAGCGGACGGCAGCTTTTCGATTGAAAAACAAGAGAAGGTCGCCATGAGGGTTCAGAAAGAGTTTGAGCAGAATGGCGTGGACTTTGATGCTGTGATCAAAAGCATTGGAGGACTAGGCGAAGTCCCTGTTATTCCTAGCACAAACTAGATGCTCCTGAAATGGATAACAAACCCCTTTTGCACCCAATCCAATCGCTGTTGTCTGGACAGATCAGGCACGCCATGACCTGTTCACTCACCTGGCGACGGTAGTCCGTAAACGGCAAGCCGCTTGCGCTAGTTATAATAGTGCAATACTCAAAACCTTAACTCACGATACCTTCCACTGCATTCATCATTGGTTAACTGCTTCTAGCGAGCGAGTACGGCTCCATACATGCATTGTCAACCTCGTTGATAGGGAAGATAGGCATGCTCCAGCCGACACAAATGATTCATTCCATCATGATCACGTACCCGAGCTGACCATATCCGTCTAGTTAAAGCTATTCACCGCTCCCATGCTTTGGAAGCCACCCATGCCTCCAAAAGGTGTGACACGACTACCCGGGGCTCCGAAGCCATGTGCAGGGCTCGTCTTGGAGGGTAGCGGGCTTCCAATCTCGCCCAAGCCCTTTAGAGCGCCGCGGCTTGTGTCCGGCGTCGAGGCGTCCGCTGCTGCTTCCCATTTGACTGCGAAACCGCCACCGGGCGAGGATGGCTCTCCCGAAGGAGAGGTGGAACCTTCTGGAGTCTCGGTGCCATTGCGGCGAACATACAGCTCGCCACCTCCGTTTTGGCTATCGCCCTCTGTCTCGCATATCTCCTCAATCTCGCGAAGAGTGGGTGGGGAATCGAGAGGTGGTCTGTTGGCAGCAATCTGCGAGAGCAATGCTTTCACGGTGTGGAAACCATCGCCCTCACCCTTTGAAGCATTGTTAAGCTGCTTGCATGCCTGGCAGAGAGCGATGCGTATCGTTAGAGGTCTGTTGCCAACTCCGCTTGGCCGATGACCTCCGACTCCATTACCCAGACCAAGTCCAGCGCCAAAGCCACCATTGTTGGCGAAAGCAGCATTGTTAGACGCGAATGCGGCATTGTTCTGCTGCATCCAACTGCCCATGCCCGGGTTTGGGAGACTACCCCAGCCCGGTTGGGCCTGCTGCATGCCAGGACTCTGACCGAAAGGTGCGTTCATACCCATAGTCGGAGTGTTCCACGTGCTGCCTGGGTTGCCAAAGCCTCCGCCCATGGGAGGCCCGAAGCCACCTGGAATGGAGATGTTGCGTGCGCCGGGTGCAATGTTGGAGTGACGGCGAGCGTCAGCTGGATTCTGCGGCATGGGCTCGTCCGAGTCATCCAGCAGAGCTGAACTACCTAGATGGTTGGAAAGCTCGTCAACCTCAGAAGTCGCGCCTTGCCGATCTGCTGGCGGCTTAACACTACTAGGTCGCGCAATTGGTGCTGGACGAGCGATGGGTTGATTCGCTGTGGGTTCGAATCGCTCCTTGTCACTGGACTGCTGTCGGGAGTGACCAGCAATGCTTGGCTGCTGCTCGCCACCTGGTGCCTGTTGAGGAGGTCCGATTGGCGAAGTTTGCTGAGCCATGGCGTGGTGATTCTGTGCAAACCCTGGAGGTGGCTGTGCGCCTGGCGCATCGAATGGGAAACCTCTACCTTGGGGCATCATCATACCAGGAGGTCCCATACCATTCATGCCATTCACCCCGTTCACAAAAGGCATGCGATTCTGCATGCCCATTGGAGGTCCTTGGTGGGAAAACATGGGCATCTGTCTGTTCATTGGAATCATCGGTCCCTGCGGGCCTGGGAAGCCTTGGAAACCCATTGGTGGCATGTTCCCGAACCCACCTGGATGCTGCTGCATGTGTTGCATTCCAGGTGGTGGTTGGAACTGCGGGTGCGGTAATGGTGAAGACGTCGGCGGTGGATGATGCATTTGGTGATTTGCCGGCTGATTGTTCATCTTCTGCATGATCGTCTTTGGTTGTGTTTGTTGAGGTCCCACACTTCCAGGAGAGGAAGATTTGCTTGGGACACTGGACATTTGCGACTGCGCTTGCTTCGGGGATGAGACATGCGAGCCTTGCTGTGAAGGTTGGCGATGCTTCGCGTTGTTCTGAGCTTTGGGGATAGCGGGTGTCGCAATTGACGGATGAGGCGAGGAAACTCCGGACTGCGGCTGCTTTGGATACAGACCAGGAATAGCGACCATACCAGCTTGTGAGGGACGTTTCACGATCTGTGGGTGTGGTGGGTGTTGAGCCGCATGTGCCGTCCTCTCACGCTCCTTGGTCTCCTTTTCTGTTCTGGACTTGGCCTCGCGATCCTTCTTCTCCCGATCGTCTTGCGCCTTTCGCTCCTTGGCCTCTTTCTCACGTGCTTCCCGCTCGTCGCGCTCCTTCTTTCGAGCTTCATCTTTCCTCGCCTTCTCTGCCGCCTTTTGCTCGCGTGCCTTGCGTTCGGTATCTTCCCGCCGCTGCTGCTCCTCCTGTTGTCGTCGCAGTTTGTCGGCCTCCTTGCGCGCTTTCTCCTCCTCCTGCTTGCGCTTCTCCTCTTCCCGCTTCCTCCTCTGCTCCTCCTTCTTCCGCCGCTGCTCCTCGAGTCGCTTCTCTTCCGCTTCCTTCAATCGTGCTTCCTCCTCAGCCTTCTCAGCATCCTTCTTCGCCTTCTCCTCCGCCTTGGCCTGCTGCTGCTGCTTTTTCTTATCCTTCTTCTTCTGCGCATCCCGCTGCCTCTTCGCCTCTCGCTGCTCCTGAAGCTTGGTCTCGTCGTCAAGCTCCTCCAGTAGTTTCCGCTGGCGTTCGGCTGCCACCTTTTCTCGATATGCGTTCAGCACCCGTTGTTCGAACATGCGTGCTGCAAATATCTGAAACATTCGTCTACCTTCCTGCATGCGTTGCTCATCGGTTAGCGCACCCTGTAAGCAATCAGTAATGAAGTGTGCGGGACTTGCCAGTTCGATGTTACCACCCACCATCTCGTCCTCTTCCTCGTCCATGTCATCCTCGTCATACTCCTGGCTATCGTAGGAGCCTTCGTCATCGTATTCTTCGCCGGCCGCTAGAGGATCCTCGTGACTGTAGGTAGCTTCGTCGGCCGGATATGAGTGATTGTCCACTGGATATTGCGTGAGGGAGTCTTTCTCGCGTTTCATACGGCGTTCGGCCAGCTGCTCCATCATTTCGATGAATTTGCGACCGTCGTTTTTAAGAAGGTCGTCAGCTACCGTGAGGAGGTTGTCTGCGTTACCCTTTAGCCCGATTTTCAGCTTCTCGACCCACGGTGTTAGAATACCTTTGACAGTCAAGTGCGAGCCAAAGTTGAAGAAGTCGGGAACTCCTGGATGCCCACGCGGCGGCTCCAGCTCTTGTTCGGGTTCATCGTCAGAGTACTCCTCTTCCTCGTCCTCTTCCTCCTCTGAATACTCCTCTTCTTCGTCATCCTCTTCCTCCTCGTCGCTGAACTCCTCCTCCTCAAGATGTTCACGGACATGGCTTGTCTTGTGAATCTGCGGCACCAGCGGCGGAGGTGTTGCCAGCGGGTGGGGTCTGCGTTGCAAGGGGTCCGGCATGAGACCGTCGGCTGACGGCAGCGGCGGTTGATCGTGGTGGGCGTACTGTTCGAGTTCTTCATAATAGCCCTCGTAGAGTACCTCTAACTCCTCCTCAATCGCAGTCCGCTTGCGCCCACAGACCGTGCAAGAACATGAATGCTTCTGCTGCTGCTTCATCTTCTTCAGCACAGCTTCCTTCTCAATCTTCAGAAGCGCCTTCCGGTCATCCTCGCTCAAGCTCAGCCAGAAGTCCTTGATATTCTGTCGTTCCTGCTGCGAGCTGGTATTCCAAATGTTCATGTCCATGGCGGAGTGGTGGTGAGCTGGAGGTGCCGGTCGCAAAGCTCCGCCCCGCGGTTGCGGCGGTGCGTATGGCATAGGCGGCAGCATGGAAGAAGCGGCGTCGTAGGGACCGTGGTGGCGGGCTACAGGTACCGACTTCTTCTTCGGTCTGCTGGTCGGGGGCGGCGGGTGGTGGTGCCCATCATGGTGAAGGTGGCCGTTTGTCGCGGATGGCTGGTCGTGGTAGTGCGGCTCGTGTGCATGTGGGCGGGCGTGGGAGTGGGCATGGGAGTGGGAGTGCTCGTCGGCCGAGTAGTCTTCATCGTCGTAGTCCTGGGTCCCAAGTGTGTCCTCATTCGTCGACGGTATGGGCTTCTGCGCCGCCTTCTCCGCCGCCTTTGCTCTCCGCTTGGCCTTCTTGGTGGACTTGGACTGCGTGTTACTTGCCGGCATGGCAGGTGCAGGTGCAGACATGATTCCAGAGTGTGTCGAGTGGTGTTCAATGCGCCCTCACTCAGCAGGCTGTCGGATGTGTTTGTCGTGGAAGGGCATGCAGTTCGTCAGATGGAGTGGGGACTTGATGGCTTGCTGCAATCACTGGCTTAGAATGACTCCAAACCTTGTCACGGCTTTGTCCTAGCGGCAAATTAATTCAAGGTAAATCAATATGTGGGCGAGGGGTTGTTGATTCTGATCATTAGCACAAGTGCACACTATAGCAAAGACTGGATAAATCGGCACATCCGAATGAACAGTAGGTATGGCCTGTTTGAAAGAGTCTACACGTCCATGGAGAAAGATCACAGTGCTCCTGCCCAGCCAACCAGCAACCCAGGTGCAGCTCGCGACTGCCGGCTTAGTTCTAGTAGCCTGTTAATATCTCATTATACACGCCACGCGACGCAACTTACTCCAACTGTTCCGGCCCATCATTTGCTATCGCAATCCACCCACCACCTCTATCTCTGCTACTGCTACTGCTACTGCTACTGCTTGTCCGCCCTTGGACAGTGGACTCTTCTTTACTTGCCAACAAGCCCTCCCCAGCACCCTTACCATCGTCGCCAACCGAAGCCTTTCACATCGCACATCGGCTTGCGCGGCGCAGCACAAGCGAACCGCAAACCCAATCAGCATTGGACTGTGTCACTCTTCCAGTTCCCAACATCTTCGACTTGGATCTTCTCAAAACACGCCTGTCCAGCAAGCTTCTGAGTGTGCCTCCCAGCATTTCTCATTTCCCCCCAGAGCCGTTGCCGCACATCCGGAGTCAGGCCCGCCCTGGTAAATCGCAAGAGAAAGGCGGACGAATAAGAAGTTGGGTGAACATACGTCCACGACGCCATATACTCGACGGGACCATTCCTCAGACACCGCGTGGTGCAGAGCAATCTCCTTTCACAGTAGAGCTCACTGGACGTGGCTGACTCTCAACATGGCCCAACAAGATTCACAAGTCATGCGCAGGTAGGAACTTGCGAGCTGCATTTCAGGACAGGCCATGATTCAGTGATTAACTCTGCCCTCTACAGGAAACTCGTCATTATTGGCGACGGTGCGTGTGGAAAAACCAGTCTACTTTCCGTCTTCACACTTGGCTATTTCCCAACCGTAAGCAAGCCAGCCTTGCCCATCCTATATTACACTTGCTGACAGATTCGTCTCTATGCAGCGATATGTACCCACAGTCTTTGAAAACTACGTAACAGATTGTCGTGTGGACGGCAAATCGGTCCAGCTCGCCCTTTGGGATACTGCTGGGCAGGAAGACTACGAGCGTCTACGCCCGTTGGCTTACAGTCAAGCTCATGTCATACTCATTGCATTTTCGGTTTCGAGTCCTGACTCTCTTCAAAACATCACCACAAAATGGTCCGTTCACATCATCCAACACTCCTTGCAATGCTGACGTTGAGCAGGCATCCCGAAGTCCTGGACCGATGTCCAAACGTTCCCATAATCCTCGTTGGACTCAAGAAAGATCTCCGTGATGATCCTGTAGCACAGGAGGAAATGCGGAAACGCTCTGAAAAGTTTCTCACATCTGATGAAGGCGAGGAAGTACGGAAACGCATAGGAGCGAAGAAGTACCTCGAATGCTCCAGTTTGACAGGCGAGGGCGTTGATGATGTTTTCGAAGCAGCGACGAGGCAGAGTTTGCTCAGTGGCGGTAAGAGCGACAGCGGCAGAGGATGTTGTGTCATTCTATGAGCAGAACCCACAGAATGGACTACAGTACGGCACAGACCGGATGACCCAAGACTTCTCCCGCCGGAATGTTGATGATCTCAAAGCGAGGGTGCATATAGAGGGACATTGGCCGGCAAGCGGGCATTAAGAGTGGTGTTGTTGTTGTCGACGATTCGCTACGTTTTCTTACTGATCTTGTATTACTTCTCAGCGGCTTGGACAAAAGTTTGTTGGAGGAAGAAGCAAGCGGGGGTTTCTGCTTGCGGTGATGGATTTGAAATATGGGCACATACGGGTGTATGCTTTAGCGTAATGAGCTGTGAGTTTGAGCGAGCGTCTTTCATGGGTTTATCTTCGACTTTGGAAAGAATCTGCAATTTGCAATGGATTACAAGTCAATCAGCACAAAGTTGTTGCAATCAAGCTTACGTCTGGTTCGTTTCAGGCTCAACACATTCACTCTATCAAGAAATTTTGTGCTCAAGAGTTCGAGTCAGTCAAGTGATGCCAACAAGTAGATCAAGGAGGCTCCGTTTGGATTGCATGTGTGCATTACGAGAAGACCGACATGGTTGTAATAGAATAACCACCGGAACTTGTGAATTGCCGTGTGGTATGGAGATGGGTGAAATGCTAGGAGCGAAGAATCGTGGTCTTGTGCAGTCATCAATCATCTCAGGAGGCCAGATTCACTCGCCAGAGTCGATCTCATCGACCACATGGCTATGTGACCAAGCGTCCCAGTCTGTGCAGGTTTGCGCGTTGATAGCAGGAATCTCCATGTAGTCCCGAATGTCGTCAGGCCGCTCAAGCAAGTTGATGTAGAAGCCGGGAGAGACATGCCAGGCAATGTGACAATGGCTGATGGACACGTCAAGTCAGCATCAAAGCATCAAATTATATGGAAAGTCGAAACGCAAGAGAACTTACAATGGCCATACACCAGGGTTGTCGGCATCAAACTGTAGAACAGGACAGGTCAGCAATTTCTTTAATGACTTGACAAGGAGTTCTGTCTCACTTGTACTACCATGTAGTTTGGCACAGTCGCACTCTGCGTCGCCTCGAGCAGTTGCACATCCCGCCTCTGAGGATTTTGTCGATTCGTGATCGTTCCATCCCAGGTGCCGGTACCTACCGCCAAGACGTACATGTTGTGGCCGTGGATGTGCATTGGATGCGATGTGGTCTGGGCAGCATAGTTGTACATAATCAATCGAATAGATGTGCTCTGGCCCAAGTCGTAGACATTGTACTCATCGGGGAAGGTAGTTTGACCATTCTTCGCATCGATCAGCACTGGGTCGTTGTAGTCGGCTCTGAAGGTCGAGTTGTTGACGAAGAATAGTTCATGTGTTCCGTTGCTTCGGCGGGTGACGTCAAGAGTGATCGTGGTCTCCGGTTTTGGAGGAGTGATACTGTAGTACGGTATGGTTTCTGACAATGGATCATTCGTACATGTGAGGATCTCGGCCTGTGTGACTGACGTGGTAGTATCTGGCACAATATTGTTGTTTGCGTCTTGGTAGTAGATGGCAGCGACCGCCTCTGGAGAAACGCCATCGTTGAGAGTGCATCCTGGTCCAGTCAAAGCCGATGGTCCTAGAGTAGAGCGCATCCAGACGGCGTCAGTCGGCCCACCCGTTGCCTTTACAACTATGTCTGTTCTCTGACCGACACCGAGCGTAACAACGTTTACCTCGTATGGAATCAGAGGGACAAAATCATTGGCGATGACTGTCATCTGATGGTTATCGATACTGAATTTCAGCATTCCTTCTGCTCCAGTGTTCACCAGTCGAAGGCGATAGATCTTGCCCGATGTGAATTGAAACTTGGATACACCAGCATTCGGTGTGCACGTGTATCCAGTGGCATTGGCGCAGGGATAATTCATCTTGCCGTTGATAAGACTATTCTGTGAAAGGACCGGGGGAAATCCCGTAGGACTCATAGTTTGCTCAACAAGGGCGAAGTAACCCTCATGGCTCCAATCCGTGAGCAGAACGGGCCCAAGATCCTCGTCGTAATGTGTGTTGTCGGACGGTCCATATATGACCAACGGTCCATATAGACCAGAGGAGTACTGAGCGGAGTAGTGTGAGTGGTACCAAGTTGTGCCATACAGATCGGCACGAAATCGGTAGGTGAAACTGGCACCAGGAGTGATTGGGCATTGCGCGACACCTGGAACACCATCAAACCATGGAGTATCTGTTTGGAGGATACCGTGCCAATGCATTGACGTTCCTTCATTCAATTGGTTATTGACAGTAACTTCGATCCAATCACCCCAGTTCGCCTCGATTGTAGGACCGGGAAACTGTCCATTATCAGTACAGGACAGGTCATGTTCGTATAGCGCGATTCTGCACGTACCTGGCCGTTGACTACAAGACCTTGTACCTCAACACCATCTGGCGCGATGGTCATGTTGGTGACTGTTAGGTCATAATACCTAGTTACGCCAGTGTCCGGTACGTTGTTGTAGTAATTGGTATTCTTGGCAGTCCTGGGTCCCCAAGGAAATCCATTAGGTTCCGGTCCACCCGTTATGAACGGTGGTAGTTTGGGTGCACTGAGTAGCCCAAGTTGGCCTCCGCCGTTCGTTCGCTGTTGTGACAATCTCGGAGACAAATCTTGCCCGAATGGTAGCCATGCTGGCGAATGATACGATCTTGCATTCGAACCTCCAAGAGGCTGAACTGTTTGCGATGATGATGCTCCAGAGGACCCGACGGTAGATGTTGCTACATGTGATGATGTTGTCGTGCCGACATGCTTGGAGGTCGATATTGTCAAGTATGACGGTGCCTTGGGAGAGCTGGAAGAGCTGGAGGTGGCCGAGAGAGTCGATGACTCTGTAGCCTTGGAGTGCTTGGTTGTTGTCTTTCGTTCAGAGCTCGAGGACACTGGGTGCTGGACCACAGCTGCGTTGGTCAGGTGTGGAGTGGCCAAGAGAAAGCCCAATGTAAGTAGGCTAAACGCCGAATGCATATCGCTGTGAAAGATGAATGGTGCACTACTGTTTGAAGCCTTGTTGGACAGAGCCTTAGAGAAAAGGGCAGCCACGTAGTCGAGTAGTCACTTGTATCAGCGACAGCCGGCTCACTACCTTGGTACTTTATATCGGTGGACTTAAACACCTTCCAGCCATGTGGTCTATGCCTTCATGGTCCGAGAGAAGCGGTCTAGCTCAGCCCTCTCACTTGTTGCGTGTCGTTGCAGCGGGAGGAATATTGGCTGAGCTACCTTTGTTATTCCAGATCTGTCAAGATCATCACGATCCTCCCGCTGCGACGTCTTAATTCGGAAGGGATATCGATCAGTAATGGAGCACGGTTGTTGTAGAAATTTCGATCCGCTATCCGCGTGGCATGATCTCGAAATTCGCAGCTGAGAATCCATGGAGAACAAGGTGAAAATGCTGTTGGAAGCAAAAAAAGCCTTGGGCTGTTATGTGGCGCTGCGGCTTTGGTGCCGACTTGCCGTGCAAGCCCCATCTCCTGATCAATAATCATCAGACCTTTCTGGTCGAACAGAGGAAGCTCGCGTGCTTGCGGGAGCCTGAACCTTGGAAGCTGGTGGGCATTAGCAATGCCCATACTGTATCATTCGCAGTGCTGGCAGCGTCCAGACTCCTGCATCCGTCACATCTCATGACAAGCGTGTGCACACTGCACACTGCACGCCATGATAATGATGTTGATGGCGTTGCAGATGCAAATTCGCTTGACTCGCAAGCTGCGCCCTTATGCTACGGGCATGTTCATCCAGATCGCGCGACGGTACGCACTGCTGTGATTTGCAAGAAAGCTGCTGTGATCACTGTACAATCAGCCCGAACTGGAATACTTATCCTCATAAGGTCGCATAGTTTTCAGCTGAACGACTTTCTCGAGTTCATCACTTGAAAGTGCCGCCGCAGCCCACATGTATGTATACATAGATTGACGCGACCGCACATTCCGAGTCCTGTGCAGTCCTTGGAAGTATTGTTGTATCTCGATGATGAAGCGGTGTTGTATTGGTGGCTGCAGTCTGGATTCGACTGGTGAAGTCAAATTTTGTAAATTTAGAATTTGCTTACTCACGTGGCTGAAAGCTTAATGTCGACAGGGGTCCTTGGAGAACCGAGATCTCGAATCAAATGGGCATGTACAACACAACATCACCATCACCACTCCACTTGACAGGCCGCGGTCCATACTCGCGGACTTTTGCAGAAGGCTCGCTGATACAAACAGCTCAGCGATTGTGTTTCATCGGCGAATGCTGCCGGTCTCTCGTATCAGTCATCTCACTTCACCAGCTGACTGCATATGCAGGTTTTGCTTCGTACATCGTCTTCGCATAAGCGAGCATCAAGTGCCCGGAGCGTTGCGATCGTGTCTGGTCCGTCAAAATCCTTTGAAACAACATCAGCCATCGAAAGTCCCTGGATGAAGGGATGGGGATTGGTGCTCGCTCGCATGCGTGAAGGAGCAGAATTGTGAATTCTGAAAGAGTTGCTACATGACCGGTGAAGGTCCTACAAGCTACATTCGTCACGAATCCAAAGCGGACCTTTCCTTCCATTCATGCGGCATCCAGGGCTGCGGCTCTCGGCTCTCTATACACGTGTCAATGCGTGTCAGTGCCCAGCTGCAGCAGCGCCTGTACTGGGCAAGTCTTCGCTTCCCCTTTCCGTCCAACAACCTTATACGGTTAGCCCTATCGTGGATATTCCGTGAACATGCAGTGTATCTGCTACATTTTCGAGCTTGTCGTTCCATCTCAAGGCCTCAAATTCTTTTGGAGATCCTTCTCCAGCATCAACAACAATGCGACTCCTCATCGATCTGCCTTCGGCTACCTCCTTCCCAGTCTCACCTCTCGATGGTCTATACCTTCCTTGGTTCAATAATGAGACCCTCTCAAGCAAGGAACTTGATGAATCAGCAAGGGCCTGGCCTGACCTGGCCCACGGTATGTGGCAATGCTCACTAACGGGCAACAAGCAACGGCCAGGCCATGACTCACATAAGATAAGTCATTGTTGGAATGGAAGAACATCTCTTCCGCCTGAGTCTCGGTCGCCATGGACCGTAATTCCCTCCCTGGTTGCGGTCAATCTTTGGTATGCCCTTGCATGAACACGCATAAAGCACGTGGAGTCGGCTATTCGACAGTTCGGATAGACTAGCAAAGCCTCCATACCAGACAACTTTGTGACATCTCAAAGTTCATTCCTCAAGATTGAGGCTTATAGACGAGACTGAGAGCTGAACCAATACTTTTGCATAAACCCAATTTTTGCAGCTATTCGATGGTATGAGAGCTTCCGTCGCTGCAGCTGATCTTTCCCCCAACAACAAAAAATACAGGTCATAAGGTATAAAGGTGCGTTCGCACACCTCTTCCTTTGAGCTCCTCTTCAAGCATCGAGCTCTGATATACACATCAAACAATCGTGATAACACATGGAGTCACCAGGCAGCAAAGTGTTACATACAGTTGAGCTTCTCGAAGAGGTTCTCACCAACCTTGACATCAACGACCTCTTTGGCGTTCAACGAACAAGCACCACATTCAGAGATGTGCTACAAAGTTCCCACTTCAAACGAAAGATGTTCATGTTAGCATCGTCTCCCACCGAAGTAAGTGAGTCGTTGAGTAAAGAGTCATTTCGCATGCTCCGTGCGTTAGCAGAAGATTACTCTCGACCAAGTCCAAGAAACAAAACTTACCTTCGCTAGGATTACGACAGCAGCAAGCTGAACATCAATCCCTTTCTTGGTGGTCATACGTTCGCAACACCACAATATGACATCAAGTTTCACAGTTCGAAAATCGAGCACGAATGCCGGCAACGCAGTCCTTCGAAGAAACATATTTCCATGCCCTGCAGCAAAGACGATAGCATTCCTTCGAATGCCCGAGCCCGTTGTCATGTTGCTCTTTCAATATGGTGTACCATTCGGATTAGCGACCAACAAGACCGTGCTACCAACGAAAGTCCCTTGCCGCTGGAATCTTGGAAAAAGATGCGACTTGCCAAATCTTTACCGGCAGATGTCGATGTGACTTTTAATGTCTATGATCCTGCTTCGAGCATTTCCTGGCCGACCTTTGGGTCCACAGTGAAACTTTTACCAAGTCAGAACTCCTTTTATCAGCTTCTGGACGTCGTGGAAGAGGAGATGGCGAAAGGTGGATGTGATCCCGGGTCAAAGGCGAAAGGAAGCATATGATCTGAGCTTTGCCAATAGGATAGTGAAGGACTACACCTACAATTTCAATTCTCTGGACAATCTTCCTACTCCGGCTGTGACATCTCGACTCTGCATGCGATTCAGCTTCCGAAAACCATACCATACACATTACAGTGGCATCTCGATGGCCAACTCAAATTTCCATATCCCACTCGCAGCGCATGGCAGATTGGGAAATATACGTTGCTCTGTGACTGAAATTGGACATTCTGGAGGAACTGGAACTGAAGAAACTGGAACTGAAGAAACTGGAACTGAAGAAACTGGAACTGAAGAAACTGGAACTTCTCTGTCTGTATGAAGTCGGCTCTAAAATGTAAATACTGTGAACGCTAGACTGTCAAACTAACAGTAGCCGTCCATCTTCTTCCCTCGCATCATTATGAACAGAGGTCGCATCGGATTTCGCCCCATTCTTGCTTTCCGACTGCGTGCTTGCTGGTACCGGGGGAACATCGCTGCCACTTGCAATAGAGCTACGGTCATCCAAGTCATCGTCCTCGAGCCTGCCAATGGCTCCTTTTCGTCTTCCGCGCTGTTCGAGCCATGCAATCAGTATGATGATTGGAATGGTCAAGATACCAGTGACTAGACTGGCGATATAGCCTTTGCGATAGTTTGGAGCATCGGTAACGGGGTAGAAGATGAGCGGCCACCAGGTGACAAATGCAAAGTCAAAGGAGTTCTGCATGTCATCAGTACTTGAGAACTCACCGATGTCAGGTTGCAGTGAGTTCTCTCCCACATGTTCAATCATTCGGTGGCTGGGAGACTCACCATGAATCCCGTTGTGATTGCCCGCAATTGTAAGTCATGGCTGGTGAGATCCGCCATCCAGCTATACCATAAAGCCTGAGGTGCGTAAGTTGTTCCCATTGCGTAAAAGGCAAAGAAGTATCCGGCATCGCTAGGGTTGGAGACTAGAATGGCGCTGGTGATGACGAACGTGAGACCGATGCATCTAAATCGCAAAGGATATAAGGATCAGTAACGTGTCCAGAACGCAGATGGAATTGGAACATACAACGATGCCTGCCAGCGGGATTTGAGCTTGTCCGAGATATAACAGTAGGCAAATGTGGCAAGTATGCCTGTAGCGTAGACAGCAGTCGGGTAGTTGTTCTGTTGTATCAAAGTATAGCCGCGGGATGCCATCCACAGTGGCATAACATTGTTACTCAAGGCCTGTACTACAAGCGAATAGACTTGGTAGGATTAGCTGGCTGTATGTGCGAACTGTTAGGAGTATACGCACGCATGAATACAAGCGGGAGGAGATAGAACTGCCAACTCAGTAGGACACGACGAAAGACCGTCATGTCCCAAGTCGACTTCTCTGTTTTGCCAAGACGAGTCATTGCCCAATCCTTCTCTTCGGCAGAGAGGAATCGAGCTGCCTTGTGTTCTGGAAGATCGGGAATTGCAAACCAGCCTTTAATGCGTCAGCACCATAAATTCCCATCTCAAATCCTGACTCACCAAAGACTGCAAACGGGATCGTGATGCAAGCAACGACTATGAAGATCAGTCTCCAGGCAGGCAGAGAAGAGGGGTTGCCATCTAGAGATTGAAGCAATCCGGCTTGGATCCAACCTCCTGCCTGGAAGAAGAAGGGAATAAGATGAGCGACTGTTTCGAAAGGAGAGGTCTACTGTTCATCAACGTACCATGTGACCCAAATTTCCAAAACCACAGAAGATAGCTGCCCTCGTACCCAGTTCGGACTGCTTGTACCACGATCCATAGATGAAGTGAGCTCCAACGTACGCAATTGCTGAGAACGCTCCCTCGAAGGCATTGAGAACGAACACTTGCCACACATCGGTCACGCGAAAAGTGACAAGAGTTAGCACGCTCCAGACCGTGTTTGCGCCAACAAAAACATAACGTGGCTTCACCACAGTGAGTAGTGATGTGGATGGTATCTGAAAAACTGCGTACGTGATCTGCGTATGAGCATTAGCCAGGCTTTCATCCTTCATTTCTTCGAGCTCATACAAGGTAGATTGTTGTCATGTAGTTGAAGTCTTTGCCTTGGAAGTTGAGGTCTTCTTTCATGCCGGAGATGTATGCCGTGCTGTATGAGGAACGATTGATGCCGAACAAGAACCAGATGATGGAGAAATATATCAGTATGCTGAAATCCAGCTTGATCTTGACGCGACGCTCGATGCCGGGTGTGCCCCAAAGAGCTATTTTCAAGCCCTCGAGAGCCATGATGGAGGTGGATGCAGTGGAAAATAATCGCAAAAGTGAAGAATTGTTATCTTTCATGCTATGATGGAATATGCAGCGTAGATGGCATCTTGGTGACCATCACGCGTTGATGATAAGAGAAACCCGGCTACAAAGCTCCTGCATCGGGTCAATTAACAGCAGTCAGAACATGCCTGTTATGCGTCGGCTGGTTCTGGAGCCTCTGAAGAACATGAGGTAGATAAAGAACGAGACCGAGGTTAATGCTGATGTTGATGGAGTTCTCGCCAAGGTGGAGACAGTGGAGGTCGGGTCAATGTACGGAGTATCGCCGTGGAATGACCAGGTTCTTGCGGAGGAGAAGTTCACATTATTCTTCACCTTCACTCACACATCCACATTCTGAATCCATCATCGGTGAGCGTTGGAAGCTCTTGCCGCCTGCCCACGCATTGGAAGAGAAGTCTACCAGGAGCGAGAATGAGGCTATCGCCTGCCTCTCGACTAGATCTGCTGAGATGCCGCTGCCTTGAAGTCCTCTCGATGGCCAAACCTCCTCCGATGCGTGACAACTCGGCTACTTTGCAAACGGTGTGATTGATTTAGAGACACACACAGACTTCGCCGACAATGACAAGACGGTCATCCTCCGAATTGGCGCATCGGGTGACCGGGTCGGCTGCATAGCGCACGCAGCACAGCAAGCCTACACATAACAGCACATACAGCAGATCTCGGTACAACCTGCAGTCGTACGATTTCTGGACTCAAGATCGTCGACTGTCAGTGCATTCGTCTCTAAGCGATCAGCGCGTGCACTACACAGCCTAGCATAGCAGAAGATTTCTGTGCATTAAGATGAAAGCTGAAGAAGCTGAAGGAACCTCGGTGGCTCATGTCAATCCTGTTTTCTATCAAGAATTCAGTGCTGTGCGTTTGGAACGTAAGTGGATCAAATTGCAGTCACTACTGGGACACTCGGCGAGTGCCTCCACGGAGCGTCCTCATTAGTATGCTTGGCAGGGCGCATCTTATAACTTTGTTATGGTAAGAGCCAATGATGAAGAGACGAAGAGAGGCTGACGTGAAGGAGCCACCACAGCCAAGCAAGATGGCGCTGTACCACGGCGCGCCGCATCCGCATGCTTTGCATGCTTTGTTGGCTATTCCGCCCCATGCCTATCCTTATATAACATTTTGGCGCCTAGCATTCTTCCTCCACCTCCAACGACCATGATCTCCAGCGAAAGGAAGGCGGACGAGTAGGAAATGCGCAACCGTACGTCGTGGGAGCATCGGAAAGGTAGCAGGCCTCAACACAATCGGGGGCGCTTTCTCCAAACCATACCCAAAACCGTCCGACTGGTGCTCGTTGCGATCGTATCTCTCTGCGCCTTTGCCGGATTCTTCCAAGGCGGAACAAATTACCTCGACCAGCTCAAGAAAGCTTATCCCACGAACTTCAGCCGTCTCTACGCTCTCGACAGTTTCTTGTGGTCGCCAATTCATCCCATCAGATATAACAATGGCACTCATATCGACGATCGATATACCTACATCAGTCATCTTGGAAGCGGCAAGGAGGGGAATGTCTCACTCTACGGAGACAGAGAAGGCATTCCAGTTGCAGTGAAGACATTCTCGCTCTCTTCTCGCAACGACATTCCACTTGAGCTCGCCGGGGACTTCATCGACCTTACCACAGCATGGCCAACCGAGATTGAAGCTGGAATCTTGCTGAACAGTCTCAGGAACTTCTCCTTCGTCCCTGTGTTGGATTTCTTTATATTGCAGGATCCGGCTGGCTGGTCTTGGGCCCTGGTATCACCTCAAGTATCTGGCGGCACTCTCATAAGTCTCGCGGGAAGGGAAAGGGCGGCCTACAGTCCCAAAAATGCCACTACATTGGACACGATTTACCGTCAATCTCTCGAGAGCCTTCTCATGGCCCTTGAAGATCTTCACATAGTTGGTCTATGTCACGACGATATCAAGCCCGACAACATCTTCATTGATGGAGATGAGTCTCACTGGATGCTCGGTGACTTGGGAAATGTTAGGGAGGTCAAGCATGCTTGGCATAAGACGTCGTCTTGGACTCGACAAAACCAGTTAGCCGATTGCAAAACGAACGATGTCAAAAGAGCGCTGAAGACGTATCTATCGTTTATGCGCTCCGCTTCAGTTGACAGCGATGCATTTGACAAGCAGTTCTGGATGGGGAAGACTGCTTGGAGCAGAATGTACTGGGATTTCGCCTCTTACCCAGTCGATGCCGGCCGGCTAGCTAGACTGTCGCAGATGTTGTATCCACAGAAAGATGCTAGCATCCTGGTCGCTGACATTGGCGGTGTCGGGAGCGATGAAAGTCTTCGGGAAGCGACCGAGCGCGAACTTACTTGCACCACTTTGCCAAGGCGCCTATGGTTCGCGAAAGGTCCACGAGCTCGACCGAGATGACGAGGCGCTCGAATAAATACAAGTGGAAGACGGTTCTACCAGCCTATGACCGCGAATTCTAATGAGAAAAGCTTACTACGATATTGAACGAGACCTACGATGCAAATGGACATCGGGACGTCATGTGCTTCTTGCTCGACGATATGATCCCACGAATTGAAAGACCTAATCTCTATTGCCCCGTTTTGCGTGCTATTGCCGCAGACCAGCGTGGAGATGGAGACGAATCTCAAACATGACTCGGGAGGTGCCTCCACAACACAACATCTGTCTCGTCTGCTGTATCAGGATTACAGACAGCTCGGCTCACTCCAGATGAGGCCTTTCCAACCGATCGATGTAAGCCTCAAAGACGTTTGTTTCAGCAAGCTTGAGCCGTCTTTGGCAAGATCATTATGAGAGTGGAGGGCAGCTCAACCATGCATCATATGCCACAGACGCCATGGTAAAGCCCACAAAACTTTTCATAAGAGCTCACACCTCCGCTTTCCAGCAAAGCTGTTTGACCACCAACGATCATCATGTTCTCTTTTCGTCTTTGTGCTATCAATGCGCTCATCCTTTCGCTGTGTCTTGGTCCTACATATGCAGTCAAGCACAACCTGCCTGCATACGCCCAACGAAATCTTGAGACGATCCAGAGAATCTACAATCTAACTGTTTACCCAAATAATGTTCCCATCATCGATAAAGGAGCATCGGCCGTTCCTCCTGGCCTATTCGATCCTGGAGCTACAGGTCGGGTGGTACCGGTTGGCAACTTCTCCGGATTCGACGATAGCATCGAGTACTTCTTTGCATTGGCACCGACACCCCAGACAGAGCAAGGTGTGGGTATCTACGAGGCTGAAGTGGTAGAGTTCACTTCCGGCTGCCCAGAGGTGGCGGCGAGCACAGTTTACTTGAGAACTGGCAAGGTAGACCCCAAGACCGGAAAGGTTGACAAGAGCAAACCAATTAGCACACTTTCGCAGGTCAGTTGTACGCCAGCGTGGAAGATGGTCACGCTGATCTCGAGTGACCTTTAGATTGCCTTTTGGCGTTTTGATGACAGAGGTTTGGTGTCCAAGTATCACGCTTGGATTCCAAATTTGCAAGCATGGACTCGGGCTGCCACCGGTGCTGACTTCAGAAATCTTATCACCAAGAAAGCCACTGCAGCTGCTATCTGTCCCGGTATCCAGAAAAATTGCAAAGGGGACAATCGACAGTATCTGGATGCGGTCACTTGCATCGCTCAGCTTGAGTTGAAGCCGTTTGGAACGTTTGATGAAGCGTGAGTTTTTCAGCGGCGTATAGTCTATTCGGTATGATTGCTAAGAAAGAACACAGATGGGGAGACAACATCGCTTGCCGCACGATACATCTTATCTTGACCAAAGTTAGGCCTGAGGTACACTGCCCTCATGTCGGTCCCAAAGGTGGGAGCCCTCCAAACAACTACAAGTGCGTCAATATCGACTACAGTACGGAGTATTTTGACGACGCCTTGCTTTATGGAGCGCCGGAGGGCGATGTATTTACGTGCGGAGGACCATTGCTGTCTTGATCAATATCATTGTTTATGGCTGTCGAAATAAGGATGATGCAGGGAGACCGCCATGATCTGGCCACCTCCACTCTTTAATACGCAACTTTAGTGCCTAGGAGGTTTCTAATGGCGCCCAAAGAAGCTCTGTGTTAAGAGAGTCATGGTCGGACCATCGAAGGAGGCTTCTTTGAAAGATTGCCACCGAGAACTTCACATTTGGGCAGCTCTATTCGTGTTATCAGGTTACTGAGGGTGGCAGTATAACCTGCAGAGGTATGGAACCATATCTCGCTCGTCTGAAATCAACACAGAGAACGTCAAAGTATCGTCATTCACTTGCGTTATCCCATTGATGAAGTTAACTCGGGAAAAGCTGCACGTCCAAGCAGCTCGTGCGCATGCATTCTATCGTTCGACATGACTTCATTCGACCGATAATTTTGATTATGAGCCAGTTCCATCGGGTTCACAGGAGGGACCTCATGCTGCTTGGGATGACAGAACTGCCATGGCGATTGTGACGATCAGTACTGCGAGGTAATCAGTCCCACACAATCATCATACTTACACTTCCTCCAGCATAAGATCGGGAGAAGGACCCTTCATAGACATCGCTGTACAAGAATAGACTACAGCTCCCTCGTATCCAAGCATTCCTTCCTTCCCAGAACGCCTCGCCTCCGCCGCTATGCACAAAATACAAGAGTGCCCAGATCATTGTAACAGTCCTTCTGTCAAATCCAACTTCTCAGCGGCCCTTCTTAAGATCCCGGCAGTCTTCACAACCCATTCCTGAGCAATCTTCCACTCTCCCCTCTCTACCGCATCCCTCACAGCAGGAAAATACGCTTCATCGTACCCACTCCAAGCTTGAGGTCCAAACACCACGTGTTTAAACTGTTCTCTTCCAGGTACGCCGTGAGGTTCCTCATCGTCCTCATCGTCCTCGTCGTCCTTTTCCTTTTCAACCGGCAGATCCAGCAAATCGCGTTCGAAATCTGCCAAGATGTTGTTATACTTCATTCGGTGAATGGCGTATGTAGTGCTCTCCATACCACCAGAAGTAAGGACATTCGTCGTCCAGAGATCCTCGAAATGGACAAAGTCAATCGCACGGTCTGTGAAGAAGCCTGCTGCTTTCCTCAAAGGATCAAGATCGAATCCTGTGTCAGCTAGACGCTTCCCGCCACCAAGTTTCTTGAATGTACCCTCCGCATATTCTTGCAGACCATCAATATACGGCCCGCGAATAGCATCAGCGTACGCTTTGAGATCAAATGGCAAGACTGGATGATCCGCAATCTCTAAGATCATCAATGCCCAGACTTGCGCAAGAGCTTTATGCCATTGGAAGTCCGGATCTCCAAATTGCTTCATCCATTCGAAAGACTCATAGCAGGAATGATAGGGATATCCATGCTCTTTGCCTTCGAATCCAAAGTCCACGGAAGAAGTACCAGCCATGTCTTGGAAAGCAACATAGTCGGATCCTGCACCCAGTCCTTCTAGAGTACTGCCCTTCGCCTCCCAGATATCTTTCAAGCTAGCATTCCTCCCTGGAGCATCAACGCGATCTAGGACATGCATGAGTGCTCGTTTCCAGACTGGACTTCCCGCAGCACGGAAAACGAGGTCTTCCTCCGCCCCTCCAACGCCCACGTCGACATTGATGTATGCAACGCCGTTTTCGCGAAGGTCGTCCATGTTGTCTTCTACGTACTCGGTGCTGCCAACGAGATTGTACTCCTCGGCATCCCAGGACACGAACTCGATGGTGCGGAGTGGTCGCCATTTGTTGTAGGCTAGCTGTCCAAAGATCCGGACAATTTCCATCATGACTGCGCTGCCTGAGCCTGGATCGACAGAGCCAAAACACCATGCATCACGGTGGTTGCCAACGATGATTTTCTTTTGGGGTTGTTCGACGCCTTCGATACGGCCGTGGAGGTTCCAGATCCGTTGTTTATCGTTTTCGTCATTCATGTTCTTGAGACGGATGGTGGGTGCGTTTTCTCCATTCCCACCTGTGTGCCACGTTTTGGGGAAGTTTGCATCGCCTCCAACCCATGACTCCGGGACGGGCACGCCTATATTCTGGATCGATTGGAGAAGCACCTTGGCATCTCGCCAGGCTAATGGGAGGGATGGTATTTGTACCAGTCCTGGGTTGTCCTCCTTCTCTATTCTCGGCGCATCTTTCGTACTGGCATAACCTGGAGTCAGAGGGTCTCCAACCACCCAACTCATCAAGCTGACACCACCGCGTTGCAGCGAATCATCCGGTCTCCAAGGTCCGTCCGGCCAAACAGCACCTCTGACAGACCCGTCATCACTTGGATCTGAATAAATCAAAGCACCAATACATCCAGCATCTTCTGCAGCTTTGATCTTCAACGCCCGGTCTCCCTGCGTGCCGTAGTATCTCATCAACGCGATGCTGCCATTCAACACCACATTCTGTTGCCTCAGCCATCCAAAGTCCTCCCTGCTCCCTCCATTTGCATACACCAGTGGTCCTGTAACATCCCCACTCTTACTGTGCCCATGCCACGCCAGCGTCTGCACTTTGCCCAAATCTACCCTCTCCTCCTCTAACAGCGCAAGCCACCGCTTATCCTCTGGACTCACAATGCTAACCTCTCTTCCTTCCTGCGTTGGGTAGTTTAGGTAGACGTAATAGCTGTTCAACTCCACGCTGTCCAAAAAACCCTCGCCGAGCCATCGTTCCTTCATCCACTCTGCCATGTACAAATCTCCCTCGGTTCCCGCAACGTGATCATACGATGTGATATGATGGAGATATTCCTCGATACTCCTCGGATCCACATTGTCCTGTACAAACATGCGCACGGCTTCTGGATTGAAGCCGCGGCCAAGATAGCGTCCCCGTCCACTACCTGGAAAGATGTCGAAAATGAAGAGAATGTATATTACAATTACAATGGTAAAGAGAGCGCATAGTCGTGCGGCCGTGGGGAGTCCCATGCGGTATTGTTCCGGGACGGTGGGTATCGTGGGAATGAGGTGGGCAAAGCGAGATCTCGATGGGCGTTGCTCGTTCGAGTCGGGATCTGTAGCATCTCGTGGTGCTACAGGAGTATACAGTGACCGAAAAGAAGGGAGTCGGATTGAAGAGAGGGTTGCGCCGAGGGTGGAGAGGTGCTGCGTGAACTTGGAGCGTATTCGTGGGCGGTGGTATAAGTTGTCAGGACCCGGCGCATTTGGGTCCAGATAGTCCAACTCTTCCACATTCAGTCTCCTGTCATCCCCTCCTCCTCCCACTTCCGGCAGATGTAGATCGCTGTCCTCGCTCGACCGCGGACTCTCCACTCTCGGCGGACGATATGTGCTTGTGCCTAGTAAGCCCTGCCTTTCTGCATCGTCGCTCACTTCCTGCGCTCCTCGAAATGTCTGTGATGATCCAGGTCTGTCTCCAACAGCTTCGTCGTACGAGGGAATGGGGATGTTGGCATATCGCTCGTATTTGTCCTCGTCGGACTCCATCGTGTGCCTGGAGGGGTGATGGGTATGTAGTTGGCTCTCCTAGTCGTGTAATGCGGGCATGCTGCCGCTGAGTGTTGACTGCCGACCAGCCTGCGCCAACTACGGTATGTACAGTCAGATGGTCAAGTAGGTCAAGACAAGCGAATGCGGTGCATACATGTAAGTGTGTCGACTCCTTGTTACGACGCCTCATGCTCATGCTCGGCGACGATCAGGGCTAAACTCCGTTCTATTTCTGCCTAGGCATCTCACGAAACATCACCTGCACTTCCTCCTCCTCACTCCTCACTCCTCACTCTTCTCACATTGCTACGGACTCTCGACATTGATCAGTGCTGTCTACCGGCTCATGGATCTCCAAGGAATGACAAGCCGCCGTGGAACGATACACGCTCGACCGACAGCAGCACTGTGCACGAAAAGCGCGCAAAAGACGCGCAATGACCGACCAAAGCAGATTAATGCCATACTCCGGTACAAGCAAAGGCAACCCTGCAGTAATACATCTCTTACTGAAAAGGGAACTCCCGGTAGGAATGAACCGCGAAAGAAAGTAAGCTTCATGGGCGGTAATGTACGGCACCCTTTTCTTCTTCTTTCAGCCCGTCACATCATCTCTACCAGTTCTTACTATTACATTCAAAAGTACCCATTCAGCGCACTAGTAAATGAAGCTGCTGAAATCTATCATCCTGTCCTGAGTGTTGAGGACGATTGCACGGACCGTGGCTGTCCTCAATTCCACCTCCCTATATCATCGCATTTTCAATATTTTCTCTTGCCTCCATCATGACCAACCACATAAAGGCTTCACTCGGCACTTTGACTCAGCACCGAATCACTCCACCAAGAGCTGAGTTTAATCTGCAAGAATGAACATGCTAGGAGTTAGTCCTCCATGTCACCATCATATTGGCCGCACTCGACAACCAGACCGGAGCGCAAATATGCAGCGAGATCGAGTTTCTCCCTCGAAAAATGAGCCGCCACCACCACCATACACCCGTCTGGCATCCCCTGTTGTTGGGAATTCAAACGAAGAACCTCCGCCACTCTACTCGCCGCTTGATGCATCAAACCGACAATCCCATAGCCAAATCTCATCACAACTGCAACCGGTCGCAAGCTCTGACCAAAGAGTCGAGCGCCTCCGTCGATTTCTCTCCTTCACCCTTGCAATAGACTATGATCTCCAGGACTCCACGCCAGACAAACTCTCCGCATTCGACTGGTCTCACTTTGTTCTTCTAGCCCAAACAGTAGCCAGAAGTTGTCCCACAGCTTCCAGGAGATGCTCCAGCAATCTATGCTATCTAAACCACTGTTTGAGATCCACCGCCTCCGCAGAACTCCGTTCGCAGATTGTAGAACCTGCCGCTATTCTTGGAATATCCTCACGAATGGTGATATTACAACTCCGACTCTTCGTCGGCTCAATTCGGAGAGGAGGCAAATATGGTCGAGGCTATGCATCGCAATTGCAGCAGATCGCCATTGATCATGGAGTGAAAGTACTGGGCAACAAACTTCTCAGCGATCGAGCAAGGCTGATTGAAGCTGTGTTGCCAAAACATCCGAGAGCGATGTCTCCGTATCGCAGCTTGTTAACGCAAATGTTGGTGAAGAACCAGACTGTTATCGATGAGTGGTTTTGTGAACTTGGAAGAGGGAGATTTGTACCTTATGGGATGTTGAGCTCTGTCTATGAGAGAAGATCTCCTTGGCCTTTGCGGGATACCTTTGGGAGAGATGCGAGGGAAGCTGTGGGATTGTTGGGATTGTTAAAGAGTGACGGGGTGGAGACTGCGGCGATGGGGTTCTGGCGAAGGAGGAAGTATAGGGCTTCGAAGAAGAGGGAGAGAAGGCTTTATGTGGGCAGTTTGCGCAGTGAGAGGGTGAGGTGAGCATACTTGGAGCATTCAGGACCTTGGGTGATTCGATGTGAATATAAATGCGTAGCGAATACCAGATGGCAAGTTTTGATGCTGGGCAAGTGCTATTATCTCTAGCGTGTATGAGTCCAGAAACAGCTGGTCCGAGAATGTCGAAGAGAATCATCCCTGTCTCACGAGCTGTTACGGAAAGGCCCTGTCCTTCAATGGACCATGATGCTGATGAGACGAAGATGGAGTGAGAACAGGCTTTGACACATCTTGCACGTGGAAAACGGGGATCGTTGACACTTACGTTGGAGCAACGCAACGGCGTTGAATGTTTCCACTTGCGTACGATGCCTCGATCTGACCTTGAAAATCGCCATGATATCGCATCATGCCCTGATGAGGTTCGCAGGATGAAGAAACGGCGGAACCGCGAGCTGGGGGTGGGTCATTGGAAGCTCCACCCCACGTGGGCAGACGGCAATGGCTTCTACCCGTCAACCGTCTTTCACCATCGACTGACGTACAAAAACTTCTCGACGACGAAAACATTCTGTACATACATCGACATCGCCAGACGCTATCGCTAAAACAACGTTCTTTCCGGGATAACGAAGGAAGAAAGAACAGCAGACACGAGACTGGGCCGCGAAAGTTTGCTGGCGAGAACATAGCGGCATGCAGCGCGCAGCATAGACGACAATAGCTCCACACCATCGAAGCATCCCACCATGGCGGAATCCTCACCCTCACCGCGCACGGGTTCTATGTCAGATCCACCCTCACCACGCGGAGGAACAGAGGCAACCACTACCATCCCGGAGACTTTCCTCAACAACGCCCAATCGCGACCACAAAGCTCGACCTCGACATTCGTTCCACCCTGGCGCCGACCTACCATGGCAGGATCTGGTGACATTGACAGTGCGCGCCGGCCTTCAGTTCAGTTTGTGCCCAATATCAAAGGCACATCTGGTTCGCGATCTTCTTCCGCGCGACCTCCCTCCACCAGGCGCAGTCTGGGCAGCGCTACTGCTCCAACAACAGGACCAGGTTCCAGACGTATGAGTTCTCCTCCGCCGCCTGCGCATTTTCGACAAAAAGTTTCTTTTGATACATTTGCAAATACCTCCGCATCCGACTATTCTCTCACGTTGAATCGAAAACACCGCGACTACGAGTACACCAAGCGATCTCGAACCTTTCTTTGCGGTACCGATACCAACGACTACAGTGATACTGCGTTGGAATGGCTGATCGATGAGCTGGTGGATGACGGGGATGAAGTGGTGTGTTTGCGAGTCGTGGAAAAAGATAGCAAAGAAGCCTACCTCTGGAAGAGAGGACAGGGTCATCAGGGCTACAAAAAAGAAGCCGACCGCTTTCTTGAAGAGATTGAAAAGAAGAATACAGACGATCGCGCCATTAGTTTGGTGTTGGAGTTTAGTATTGGTAAAGTGCAAGACACAATCCAACAAATGATACGAATCTACGAGCCGGCGATTCTGGTTGTGGGGACGAGAGGGAAAAGTCTGACGGGTTATCAGGGATTGCTCAGTTCGGGGAGCGTTTCAAAGTACTGTTTGCAGTATTCACCTGTGCCGGTTATTGTGGTGAGGCCGAGCAGTAAAAGGGAAGCGAAGAAGAGGAAGAGGTTGCAGGATCCTGCGAGGAATGGGTATAGAGACATTCTGGACAAGTCTGAGGATGCGCCGCGTGGGAGGGGTGGACATTTGCTGGATGTGAATAATCGGGCGTCGCTGTTTGGATCTGATTTGGGTGCGCTAGGTGAGCTGGATAGTCCAGGGAATCCGGATGATGAGGCTCGGCGTGTGGCGGAGGCTATTGGGTATCGGAATAATGCTTTCCAACCGGTTTCGAATTTCCGTAGTTCGTCTCGCGGCAGCTCACTCTCGAGAGTCACATCAGCTCGATCGGAACGCTCAGCAGACGGGAATGGCAACGATATTGGGCGGGTGTTGAAATCGCCCGAGCTTGGTGTAGTCGATTCTCCGCCCGGGTCTGAGGATGAAGACGAGTATGATGAGGAAGATGAACTCCGTCCTGAGGATGAGGCTGCTCAGCTTGCGTATCAACGGGCACAGGAGACTTTCAAGGAGGTTGGAGAGGATGCCCAGGAGCGCTCTAAGCGGGCGGAGAGGGGTACTAGCAGGGGACGACGGGGGACGGGAGGGAGTGAGAAGGGAGAGGGAGGTGGAGCTGCCGTGCTGGACATTCTGGCGAAGCTGGATCGCGGGATCAATTAGTAGTTAATCTTGTGGTTCTGGTGACAGGCTGACAGCCAGAAGATTGGCATGGATATATGTAGATCGAGATGAGACGATTCATGAGATATGATTGATCTTCACTTACGAAAACATTGACCTTGAAAACAGTTTCTGTGATACCTTACCTTATGGTTCAATGGTTCAATCCTACGAGAGCGTCCAGTCCTACGAGAGCCGCTGAACGGGCGGGTCCAAAATCGGCTAGCGTTTTCGTATGGCGGGATTCCCGGATTCTCACTTGAACTTCACTTCACCTCTCCTCTCCTCTCCCCACCTCGCTCCAAACGGCGACTCAACACCTCGTTTTATTCACGCAATAGCTCGCCAGCTGTCCCTTAATCTTTGTTGTGTGCAAGGTGTGGCTGACCCCGACAGAGCAAGTAGGCTTCATAACGGGTGGGCGAATGAATATGCCATTCGGAAATCGCAACGGCGCGGGCGGCGGCGAGGGCGTCGGCAGCGTACGCACCAGCCATGTGCCGCAGCATCCCTTGGGCATTGAACTCTGGAAGCACCACACAAGCTCTTCCGTGCTGCGCTTGTCAAAGCTGTTCATAGCACGTTCCTGCAGGACAGTCCTACTTTGGAGAGATTTCGATTGGCCTGGCGTTGGCAGTCTGCGGTCAACGTGTTCGAAAGTATATAATCATCATGGGCGGCCTGTACGGTCTGAGATCACAAGGTAAGCTCCTTCCTCGATATTTCTTTAAAGTAGTAAGAATTGAATGTCATCTCATTTGCAATGATACCTTACGATTCTTCGGCTGCGAGCCGCCTGAATGGGCTGATTGGCCGGCTGTATCTTGTTTGCTACGGGACTTACCGTCCACCGCACTGCCATTTCGAAGTTCTGTGTGATGGTGGCCTCTCTTCCCAACATTATCGAAAAACGACATCGCAATAATGTCAAACAGAAACGAGAAGAGCCGGCGACCCCGGCGAGATGACGAAAGAACAGATATAATCCCCAATAATCCAACGGCAGCTGCATCAGATCAGACAGGCTCTCGCCGTCTGGCGAATAGGCCGCGCAATATGTCAAGCGAGCCTGCATCAAGCAAGACAAAAGAAGGCTCGTCCGACGACGATGAACCGGAGACCCGCGACATCCCACGGCTTCCCCTCCTGACAGAAGGCTTGGACTTCGAATCGCTGTCGAATCATGTCGACGAGGCCATGAACCAGGAGTATCTGACGAAGCCGGACACTATACCCAGTCGGATCTGGCGACAGCTTCAGCGGTCAGAGAAAATTGTGGCCTCTGATGCTGATAGCAAGAGAATGGACGCTTTGAGATGTGTCAAGGCTGAAGCTGACTTGGCGGTTCGCTATGCCAAACAATACCTTGAAATGGCCAGTGCTCACACCAATTACGACTTGTTCAAGACTGTACGCAAAATGTGCGATGAATACTTGACCGACCGTCAGAGAAAGACTGAAACCCTTCTACAGGAGCATTCAGAGCAGATGAAAAGGCTAGCACAAGAGAACGCCGAGGAGATGAAGAAGCTGATGAAGTTCGCCAAGGCTGCCACAAAGGTCATGGACGAGGCCAAGGAGGTGGAGAAGCGCGATGCTATCATCCACACTCTCAAGACCGAGAACGAGAAGCTCAATCTTGAGGTAAATGTCATCAACTCTGAGGTAAAGGTCCTCAACTCTGAGGTAAAGGTCCTCAACTCTGAGGTAGAAGTCCTCAACTCTCGGGTAAAGCTCCTCAAAGATGGTCATACAATGCCCATAGCTGCCATCAACGATCTCCGTCAGGTCGTCGGTCCGCTGCGTAAGGTCGTCCGGGCCCATGGAATTGACATTCATTACGCCAAAGAGGACCAGAGGCTCAATTTGGAGTGTGGATACGACGCGAGTTGGTACTGGGATGCGTGCGAGAATGAACAGAACTGGTTCACATGGAGGGACCCTCCCACGTCGTTTCCAATACGCGAGCTCAAGAGCATCGACGATCTCTGTACCTCTGCCACGATTGCCAGGCAACCGGAGGCTCAGACCGACCAGGCTAGCCAAGCCACTCAGCCTCCGCAGCCCAACCCGGGCAATGGCAGTGGTGGCATGCGTGGCAACGGCCATGCCGGTCGCTTTCGTGGAGGTCGTGGTCGCGGGCCTGGACGTGGACGTGGACGTGGCCGTGGAGACGGCCGGGGTACTGGTTGAGCTCGCGGTTATTCATCGCGGATGAGAGGTGTCTTTCCAAGAAGGACTGGCACCCACCAAACCCACTGTTGATTGAGCAATCAATTGACATTTGAGACTCCCTGTTGACCGAACATGGTTGACACTTTTTTGGTGGCTTTTGCTGCTACTCCTGATGGCTACGCTGTCACACAGAATTGGTGGCTTTTGCTGCTACTCATGATGGCTACGCTGTCACACAAAATTGGTGGCTTTTGCTGCTACGAACACATGCTGACCTCTAGGTTGACACTCTTGATGGCTGCGGCTGTTACTGCTTGGTGGCTTTAGCTGCCACAAATCCCATCCTCATGATGGCTACGGCTGTTACTTATTGCCTGCTGACCTTAGACTGATCTAGGTTGACACTTCTTCGTGGTGGTCGCCGTGCCACTGCGACTTGCTGACTTTGCTTTGACCAAAGTTGGCACTTGCTGAGGAGGATAAGGTAGGGTAGCACGCATATGCTCTGTCGAGAGTGCAGGGGAGGGCAGGCATGGCGAGACAAGCGGCGGAAGTCTAGGAAGGGTATATACATCTCTTCAATCGACACCCGGCTCTCGAGGCCTTTCGCCTTCATACTTTCAATACGTTATGTTTTCTTGTGCGTACATGTACTCAAGTGATCTTTACGAGCTGGTGGTTGTCGGATACCATTGAACATCAGACGATGTGTGAGCGCCGATGGAGTTTTAGCTTAGCTTCGCTCGCCCATGCTTTCGCCTTCGAATAACGAGGGAAGAT
This sequence comes from Ramularia endophylla, assembly GCA_002116395.1. Lineage (NCBI taxonomy): Eukaryota > Fungi > Ascomycota > Dothideomycetes > Mycosphaerellales > Mycosphaerellaceae > Ramularia > Ramularia endophylla. Next base: position 11,768 of record KZ109812.1, on the reverse strand, counting down.
GAGATGAAGTTGCCCTGGAGTTGGAGTCAATGGAAGTCAAGCAAGAAGAAGAAAGGGGAAGGGCCAACCGAGATCGGCAACCTAAACTTTGATCTCAACGCGTCGTCCGGAGCTCACTCCACGAGGCCAGTGAACATCTCACACCTTCTCCTGGATAACAAGAGCGCTCCAGCTCGACCCTCGCAACCATGAGTGCCACAATGTCCAATGTCAACCAATCCAACGCAGCCGATGACAATGCAAAGCTGGAAAAGCAAATCGACGCCTTGAACAGCGACTGGACCAATCTTCCCAAGACACACCCACTTCAACAATTCGCACTCGCTTTGGGAGGGATCGAGGGCATTCTTGCATCCGTCGAATACAATGAGATATATGGCGTGGAGCTTGTGGCCGGTACAGAAGAGTTCGTACGAGCATGCATTGCAATTAAGATCGCTCGCTGACGACAAGAAAGAACAACGGCACCGCACACCACCCTCCTCATCCTCCAAAAGTTCCTTCGAGCAAACACTGGCGACCTAGACCTGGCAAAAGCCCAGCTGAGTGCAGCTCTCAAATGGCGGAAAGAATACCAACCATTGAAAGCTATGGAGGAGGTATTTGACGGCGACAAGTTTCGGGGACTGGGATATGTATCGAAGGTGAAAGGAGCTGCAGAGACGAAGAACCAAGAGGACGTCGTTGCTTTCAACATATATGGAGCTGCAGCCAAAGACAGCAAGAAGGTTTTTGGTGACACGGATGCGTAAGTCTTGGCCAAGCATACTATATCTTGAGATGCTAACGCGAGAAAACAGCTTTGTTCGTTGGCGTGTTGCTCAGATGGAGCTCACCATCGCGCAGCTCAAGCTAAATGCTGCGTCTCAAACCATTCCAGACTACGGACAGGGACCAGATCCATACACCGCGATCAACGTTCACGACTACCTCTCCGTTTCTTTCTTCCGGCAACCGGCCGAGATCAAAGCCTCGAGCAGCAAAATTATCGATCTCTTTCAGAGGTACGTCTGATCCCCTTTGATCGATCGCTTCGACTGACAACGCTACCAGGTATTACCCCGAGACCGTTTCCTACAAGTACTTCGTCAATGTTCCACTTGTCATGCAATGGATGATGGGCGCAATGAAGGCACTCATGTCGAAGGACAGTATCCAGCGAATGACCTGGATGACCTATGGTAATCAGCTGCACACATACCTGGGCAGCGATCTTCCGAAGGAGTATGGAGGAACTGGTGCTGCTTTAGAGGGAAGCGCCATCACCCCAAAGTATGCTCCAGCAGATTCGGTAGAGTCAGCTGCCGAGTCTACTTCCACGACGCCAGCCGAAGTCACCGCTACAGCGACACCACTACCCGTGGTAGCATCTACTGCCAAACGAGCTGGTGAACCACCAGTGACGACTTAGAGGACCAGTTCCGGCGCTCATGCTTTTCGCTCTATACCCACTGCTTCTGCGCTGATTGAGATTTATATAGCGACGCTGAGATAGTCTTTTCTATGGAGAATGGTGTCGAAATCGCACTATATATGCACAACCTGCGGCCTATTCTCCAGTTCTCCAGTATCGCAATACATCAGCGCAGCATTGACCATGACGGTACAGGCAGGCCTCTGGCCGAGAAGGCGGTCCTGAACGACGCCCAAGCATCCATAAACCATGAAAGCGAAGAATCGATACCAGATCCCTGGATCCAGAAGTCCAACAATAAGACCGAGCAGACCTTCAGCGGAAGGACATTCCATTACCTCAGCAAAACACTTCTCCCCCTCATCCCACCTCACGACCTCCTTCCCGCCCTTCAAAACACCTAACGCATCACTCTTCCCGGCGTGAATATGACCAAAGACGTGCAGCAAAGGTTTCGTCCGCCGCACTTCACGCAGCAGGAACGGATCTCCCATGGCTTTCACACCAGGCAAATCCAGATGGAATTTCGGCGGCGAGTGAGTAACTACGATTTCAGTGTCTAGTGGGATCTTACCCGTCCACACGTCTTCGTCGGCTGGATGCTGGAAAGCGTGCTCACCACCGCCGACTAGAGGAACGTAGGGACTCCCAAAGACTCTCAGTCTACCTTGGTTGGTAGACGTGAAATCGAGAAGTATGGAGCTATCCTGGAGATAGTCGATATCTTTCCAGTTTACTTTGCCGTCTTGATCAGAAGAGGAGAGGGTCTTCCTACTTTTAGAGTCGAACCATGAGTCGTGATTTCCGGCAATGGCGATTTTGTGTTTATGAGGCAAGCTGCAAATCCAGTCTACTTGGGCTTGAATCTCAGATGGAGTTCCAGCATTTGTGAGGTCGCCAGCATGGATAAGTATGTCGCTAGAGATGTCAGTAGCCTTCTATAGGTTGAAATTGGGACGGACCCACCCATCTGGAATGTCGTCTGGGATGCGAGTATGAGTATCTGAGATGCAGACTATCGTCAACTTGCGCTGGGCTTTGGGAGGAGACCTAAGAATGGAGAAAATGAAGTCCAAAAGGCGGACCAGGACTTTGATGGGATTCAGAAGCTGGTGGTAAATAGCGGGAATGTGGTATGGGTTTGCCATCGTCAATGCAATGCCAATGCATCCAAATGGCGAAAAAGACATTCACATGATCATCATTCAACGTCGAGTCGTGGTCACCGACTAGCGTTCAATTAGGCGCATGCTGCATGCGTGAAGGAAAGTCTCCACCGCCTTTCTTTCATGGTCATCGCTGCTCACTTTGACAACACCACCAATTTGTTGTCGCATGACCGCGTTGCCTGCAGGAATCGATGGCAAGCAGGATTGCCAGCGAGATGACCCAGTCAGCAGACTCGTCTCGTCGCGTCACCGCCATGGCGGGCGGCAGCGCTAGAATTAGCCGATAACGCGATCGCTGCCAGGCCGTTGGATGTTTCGACATCCCGCATCATCCTCACAGATCTGGCAGATGTGTTAAAGTGTTTCTCACAAACATCGGCACACAGACCGAGTGTTTCACGCGCAGACAAGATGGAAGCGACATCCCGGCGACCTGTCCCTGTGTCACAACTCTACACGCTTTGATCACCATCCGGTCGATTGCCTGTACATTTACATGTAGCACAAGACGAGCATCTCACAGACAGCGCAGCGCGAGGGAAACACAACCTTTGCCCTGGCCAAGATGGCCCAACATCATACAGCAAACCCCTCCCTCGAAGCCAAACTTGTCGTGCTCGGTTCACAGGGCGTCGGAAAGACCTCACTCGTACACCGATATTGCAAGAACACTTTCATTCCCCACAACAAAGCACAATCCACCGTCGGAGCTTCTTTTCTGACCACGCGCGTCAACGATCCTGAGTCCGGCGCGACTATTCGCCTGCAGATCTGGGATACAGCCGGACAAGAGCGCTTTCGCTCCATCTCTCGACTATACTACCGCGGTGCCAACGCCGCTATCCTCTGTTATGATGTTACTAGTAAGAAGAGTTTCGACGATATGGGGGTATGGCTAAAGGAGCTGCGCGAAAATTGTGGGCCGGGCAGCGAGGACATGATTCTGCATATCGTGGGCACAAAGAGCGATGTCGTCGCCAAAGATCCCTCATTGAGAGAAGTGCCTTTTGAAAGATGTATTGGATACATTGCGGAGCAGCTATACCCTTCCTCGAACGTCTCTGCTGCCGTTACACCAGGACCTATGCCAGGAGTGAGCTATGGTTATGGCAGTCCCCCCACCTCTTCTGGGCAGGGCATGTCACAACTTCATCCCAACGCTGCTGGACCTGTCAATAGCCCGAACAGTAATAGGAGCTCATGGTGGGGACAGGAAGCCTACATCTGGGACTGCTGTCATGAGATTTCTGCAAAAGATGGAGAAGGCATCGACGAGGTATTCCGTGTCGTGACCAGGAAGCTTATTGAGCAGAACGCCAAACGTGCAGAGCAGCAGAAGATGCTAGAGGAGTACCAAATGCGCACTCCAGGAGGCTTGGAAGGCGGTCCCGGTACACCTGGATATTTTGACCTTCCAAATGGCGGGAACGGAAGCTTTAGACTTGGACACGGAGACAAGAGAAGGAGCTGGCTGGGAAGCCTTGCGACACCCGGAGGTCTGACTAACTACGGTGATGAGGAGTTGGATGAAAGTGTCTCGAACGGCCGTGCCAAAGGCAGGTGCTGCTGAGAGAAGTGTGCTATACTGCGTGTGCTTGTGTTTGTCAAGGCGAAATCGACAGCGACGGCGTTGGTGCTGAATGGGTAATGCGTGTCATCGAGCGTTTGATTGTGCTGTGCATACTGCGAGGAGCGTGTGCTGATATGATTTTGGGACTTTACATTTACAGCTTCGCCGCCAGGCACATACCCTATTTGCGTTGGTGGAGATTGGGGAGGTACTACCGTAGAGGCGGGAAGAGATGAGCTTGTTCCGGTATATCTGTTCTTGTGCTTTGGAAGTTCACGATCCTTGTCGCCTTTGGAAAGTGTCTGCTCAACCCGTGACGGGGTGAAGCATCTCTGTAAGTATGTATTATGTATGTGCAGACTTTCTGAACATGTTTGCAGGTCTTTTGCTTCGAGAAACCCCTGGGTATGAAATACCGGCATGGATTGAGGTATGTGAGTGGCTTGCAAGGTTGCCTGTGGAGGATTTTCCCCACGTCTTGCAAAAGCCTTTGCTTCTATTACTTCGAGCATACGGAGCAAGCATAGCTCCGTGTCTATGAGCAGGTCTGGTCTTGATCTCTGTAGTAGCTGTTGTGTCATTCAAATAGCAGGCTAGAGGTAGGAATGTTTCACTTTCACATAATTCCTTCGCCGTACCACTGACTCTCTCCCGAGGAGCTCCCGAAAACTTCACTTCCTCCGTTTGCTTTAACTCACCCTTCGCCTCACCATCGCTACGTCTTCAGCTCTGAAAGGTCTGCACTGTGAGCTCAACCGCGAGCACCAGAACACAACACATCGCCACTCATGTCGGCACCGCCGTCGCACTACCACGGCATCGACATCGCCAATCTCAACGCTCTCGTTGTTGACATTCGCGAGCGACTCTCTGGTGGATTGTCGGGCGACTTCTACGAGAAAGGCGGCACCATCAAGGAAGGCGCGCGTCACGCCCAGCTCCCGCTTCTCTTTAACGCGATGGCTAAAATTGAGAGCCTTGTGTCAGCCTTACAAAAGCAAGCTGCCATCACGGAGGCGGACGCCACGAAAGAAACGGAGAAGCCTGGCGGCAAGCCGAACAAGAACATGATGGCCACAATCAAGGAGATGATACACGCAGAGGTGGAAGCCAAGACCCGGACCGTTACCATCGAGAGCGAGCGCATGAAGGCAGCTATGCAGAAGCTGGAGACTCAGAATGCCCACCTAGTCGATGAGGTTGCTTCCCTCAGGACCAAGGTCAAGAAGGGATGTAGCCAGCCGGCTGCTGGGTCAGACGCGAGATACTATGCTCTCAGCAAGCAATGCGACGGCATGGAGAGGAAGCAGCGAAGGTACGAGGCCAGCCATGCAGCTTTAGCAATGAGGGTAGACGCTCTTGATGGAGAGCCTGTGGTGACCGAAAATTCTGCTTCAAAGCAGACTCGCTGGAAGTCAGCCAACATTGACTACAATATAACAGGCGGCAATGACTCCTTTGATCTGGACAACGACTCTACGGCATCACCAATCGACTATAATCGCCAAGGTTTCGGCATGGAAGATTTGCGCAGACTGCTCGAGGTGCCGGAGGTGCCGGCTGCCGCGCCCTGGGATTGGGGATGAATGGGGGCCGGGCTGGTAATAATCAAGTGATGAGAGTGGGCCAAACGATGTTCGCTTGCTTTTGCCAGTATGCGGAGGAGATGATTGTGGCGATGGTATCGTGGGCAAGTCGCTGTGGCTATCAAACATGTAGAGATCGAACACTGCAGATGGTTGAGAAGGATCGTAGCGCTTCGAAAAGGCTTGGTGCACTGACTGAGAGAACTTGAAAGTAGGGCTTCAGCTTGTGACTCTCTATATAGTCTCATCATGCCCTGATCGCGGCAGAATTCGTGACATGTAGTCTGGCAGCGTACAAAATCGTCCCAAACTTGAGCCATGCATTGAAACAACACTCATCTCGAAATTTAAGCTTCGCTATAGCTGCACAGCTTTGTAGATGACATGCTCCTGATGTTCCAGCAGGATTGTCTATTTGGTGCGCACCTTCCCGATCAGGAAATATGAGCTAGTGGGGCCACTACTGTAAATGACCCCTGTCAAAACTTCACCTTTTCTAAGTAGCGTGGCTTTGTTTTCCACATTTCATCTATCCTCGACCATCTCACAACCATCAATGTCGGCGCTTGCAGACGCAGAAGTGACCGCGCCCGCGCTTACTGTGACCGACGACGAGACCGAGTTATTCTCCACAGCAAACAGCCTACTGAAAGTGCTCACCACTCGGCTGTTGGATCGGCCACACGGCCAAATTTCGCTCGTACAGCTGCCAGACGTCTTCCTTATCAAGGCCAATCTCGAGCAACTCATCGAAATTGAAGCAAGAAGGGTGAAAACCCAGGAAACACTCATTCAGATGGCCATCGATCGGGAGGAAGAAGGAGGCAAAGGGGTCAAGAAACGCAACAAGAACAGTGGCACTCAGGCGACTGCCATTCGTCAAGCCGTTGCTGAGGAGGTCGAGAGTAAGACCGCGGATCTTCAGCGCTACACTGCGTCTCTGGAAGACCGGCTCAAGAAGGCCGAGAAACTGCTTGAGTCTTCAAGCAACGAGAACAAGTGCCTTGCCGACAAGTATACTTTTCTTGCCTCCGATCTCAACAAGTTTGCCAAAGCACCCAAAGCCGCTGGACAGCAGATTATTCACAGTTTGCTTGAGCCGCTTGAAGATAGGATCAAGACGAGCGAGGAGGAAATCAGGAAGGCCGATATCATGACTGGGAGGGTCGTGAAATGCATTCAAGAAGAGCATAAGAGGGTCGATTGGCTTTGCACGAACGACAAGATTAACGACAAGAGACACGAGGCCTTGCAAGACAAAGTCGAGGAGCTTGCCAAGGAGCAGATGCTAAACGGCAAGAGACACGATGCCTTGCAAGCCAAAGTCGAGGAGCTTGCCGAGGAGCAGACACTCAACGAAGGACGATTTGCTTTAGCCATCAACCGGCGCAAGACGCACTTCGAAAGGCTAGACGACAAGGTGAAGCTTCAGAACCAGCTCAACAAGACCGATGCTCTGCTAGCAAAAGTCGTCTGTACGATGAACAGAAACTCTTTCCTGGTGGACCGCATTAACAGGGGACTTTTCAACCGTGTCAGATCTCTCCAGAGCCGTCTGCGTTTGGACATGATGCCCGCTTGGGATGATGTTGCCGATAGCACCGAGCGTGAGTCCCTCCTGTTGAATATGGCGACCATGAAACTTGGCTAATCCCTCACAGAACTTCTCGGAAATGGTGATGAGAAGTCCGATGACGTGGACTGAGAACAGATGGACCTAGTCAGCTCACAGGCATGCTCGCTCTGACAATGGTCGGGGTAGTGTTCAGCGATAATAGGGAAAGGTCAAAGGGTATGCATTATCCCACACTCATCTCACTCCTACGGATAATCATCCCTCATTTCCGACATCACCATCAATCAGTCAATGAGGAGGCAGAGAGAGGGCTCGGGGATAGCAGTAAAAGGGGTATCAAATCTCCGCGCATCTTCACGCGAAGAATCCACAACTGTCAGTCCTAAGCGCGCGACGCCTTTGTAGCACCAGACTCTTGTGAATCCGAAGCGGTTTTGTTCGCTTCGTATTCGGGCCTCTCCCCTACGCAGAACCATTTACAGCCTGCTGGGCGCCAGCTTGCTGCTCTTGTGCGAGTTGTTGCTGCTGGATCTTGTCCGCTTGCTCCAGTGCCTCTTTCAGGACTTGCTGCTCCTCCGGCGACAGCATTCCCGTCAGTTGTCCATAGAACTGCGGCTGCTCGACGCTCATCTGCTCCAGAGTACGCTTGAAGAGACCGTAGGGCTCCATTGAATCCAGAGGAGTTTCCAGCAAACTCTCCTCTTCGAGCTCATCATCACCCTCATCCTCACCAACAGCAGCATTGAACTTGCTGGCTTGTGCACTGAGGAAGTCCAGGTATGCTGTGCTCTCGTCTTTGATGTCGGAGCTCTCTTCAGTCTCCTCAACAGCCCAATCCTCACCCTCCCACTCATCTTCTTCCTATTCAGAAGTTAGCATCATCCACAGACCACTCTCAATCCAACATACCTCATCATCATCATCGTAATCGCCACTCAGTCCAAAGTCTTCCTCCTTCTGCGCCTCTTCTCGATTCTTCAAAGCAGCCGGAAGAGTTTGGAACAGACGCACAATACCCTGTAGCAATCTAGGCCAACCTTGCTGCACGCTCTGTGGAACCTCCTCGGCCTTCAACGTCAACAGTTGCGTAATAGCACCAATCGACAACTTCTTATCATGGACACGACTGAAGTTGTCAATGCTTCCAAACCAAAAGCTGAAGAACTTATTCGTCCATCCATTGGCTTCGAGCACTTGAAGGGAGAGTTTTGGGTTGTAATAGATGGCGTTGATGACCATTTCCATCAAGTGTGTCCGGTAAGACTTGATCTTAAGGTCTTCGGCGGTGAGGACAGTCATAGCCAAAGAGATGAACTCCGGAATGTAATTGTCGATCCCACCCTTGACACTCAACATGAGAATCTCAGCAAGCTTGCAGCCACAGATGCGGTCAACACCACCAACTTTGTCGTCCTTGAAGATGGTTCTGACCATATCCACAATAGCATCAAGATGAGCCGGGCTCTGCAACAATTGCTGCCATCCGTAGTTGACAAAGTTCTCCAACGCAGGGAGCATATCCTCAAGATAAAGCTCAGCGCCAGACTTGAATGTGCGGTGGATGAGCTCAAACGCCTGCCACATCGTCGGGGAGATGAGCTTGGCGGCGAATGTGCACGAATCGATAATCTCAAACACCTCATTATACAGGTCGTACAACTTATGCTCCAGCGTGATGGTGATGACGGGCATGAGAATGGTCTCGAGATGTGCGAGCACGTCGGGTGTGCTCTCAAGGGTAAGGATCAGGGTTCCGATAGTCTGCAAGACGCCCAATGCTGTTATACTCTTGTCGTCCAGGAAGTCACCATAATTGTCATCGCCCTCCTTGGTTGTGTTGCGCTCGATAAGCTCCCTAACGATGCGAACGTAGGTATCCCGCAACTGCTCACTGAGCGCCACGGCGAATGGAGTAAGTTCGGCAGCAAAGACCTCCACAAAGTCTTCCATGACGTTCGCAAGAGCATCCACATCAACCTCGTTTGCGAGCTTGAGGAGCTGCTGCATGATTTGTGGAATATTCTGCTGCATCATCGTTCGAATAGGGTCGTGACGGATCAATGGTTGGAGAGCAAGCGCAGCCTCAACACGCACAGGCAAGGCTGGATCGGCCATGGACTCCAAAATGTTGCGGTAGATGATGGTGAGGTTGTTTGGGTCCTTGAAGTCCAGCGACTCAAACTTCTCCAGAGTATCACAAGCACGAGCTCGAAGGAAACCGTGAGGACTCCGAAATTCTGGAAAGACATGTCGTACGAAGAAGTACTCCACCTGGTCTGCAATCGGGCTCTTCTTTCCCAAAATCACATTCGCCAGCGTACCAATCATACGCAGAGCACCCTCCTTCTCGCGCGGGTTCTTCTGGTCATCCGGAGCAGCCTCGTATTTGTTGACAATCTCGTTGACAAAGTTGAGAATCTCAAATGTTTGCTTCCGGCGAGCCTTGGTAAGTGTGACGAGGAAGTTTGTCGCAGCCACATCGGGTGATGAGACTTCCTCGTAGAAATTGAGCTTTCGGTGGAGGTACTCTGCTGGCTCCTCCTCAAATTGCTCCAAATCTTCATCCGTCTGGCAAAGCACTGGGAAGATCAAGTGCTGGATGAGGACAGGCATGTGTGGCTTGAGGTGATCCCACATGGCCTTTGGCTTGACACACTCGTCCAGGAATCCCAAAGTATACGACAAGCAAGGCTTGCTCAGCCACGACTCCTTTTGCACCCACTTTTCAATCTGAGCGAGGTATCCCTTGAGAATTTCCGGCGCAAATGTCTTGATGAAGCTCTCCGCAACAGCCGAGTAGTCCTCCCCATTACCCTTTTGCAAGCTCGCCGGGTTGCCATATCTCACAAACAGGCGGTTCAAATTGACGTATGCCCACTTCTTGCACTTCCACCAGTGGTTCAGCTCGCGCTCTTCCAGATCCTCCATCATTGAATTCTCCGGCGCATCCTTGGCTACAATGCGCAGAAACAGCGTGCACCAATCCACCATGCTTTGATGGGAGCGCAACTGCATCGGCAATTCAAAGTAGATGGCATGCTTGTACGCCTTCAGAACCTGCCTCAGCATCTCGCCCGCCTCTAGACTAGTCTCATTCACCAAGCTGTTTCCAATGATGAGCAGTTGCGGGAAGGTCGCCTCGACAATCTTATCAAAGTCCTGACGCTGGTCGCCCAGCTTGTAGCGATAGGTACGACATATGCCCAACAGACATTGCAGACCCGCAAAGACGTGTGGCAGGTCCTGGGTGTTGAGCAGCTTGATAGTGACGTCGACGAAATCGGGCCATTGCTTGGGGAAGTCGACATGGAGGATCTTCTGCAGCGCAACGACCAGCTGCGGGCGGACATTCGACTGGGCGGAGTTGGCGAGGACGGGGATCAGGCGTGCGCGGACCGCGGCCTTTTCGTTGTCGGAGATGGCAGAGGTGGAGGTGGTGACGCCGTCGGATTTGGCCCAGCCCTTGTTGACGCGGTTCTTGAAGTAGACGGCCGCTGGGAGTGGGAGTGTCAGTGGGTATCCCTCAAGTCAAGAGAGGGTAATGGAGATCACACACTCGACAGTCGCAGTCCAGTATCCTGCTCGGCCTCGAGAATGTTCAGCAGAGCATCGAGGAAGCCTGGGGTGTCCTCTGCCTATACGCAATGCAACACAACGAGTCAGTCCAACTTCTTGACTTCCATTCGAATCAATTCCACCCCCACTGTCCCTGTCCCGCAGCATCATCACTCGCACTCTCTTTCTTACCGCTTTGAGGTCCAGCTCTGCCTGCCGGCGAACGTCCGCATTTGCATCAAGCGTGGCCTGAATGCGGCTCCTCAGACCGGCAGCATCCATGGTCAAGACTGCTCAGCCAGCGGCGCGCGTGGGTTTGGGGGAGGGGAGGATTGGCGTGTCCAGGCTCGTGTGGCAATCGTATGCACGGCACGCGGTGGGTATTGTGTGCTACAATAGTTCACACGGTCAGAGACTGTGCGCTTCAACAAGCGGAAAAATCGGGCAGCATGAGAAATGTTTGGGAGGATGCAAGGTTGACAAGACTTCTCGAAAGTTTGAACTGCGGCAACGCCAACGCCAAGGAGACAACTGGCTAGAAGTCATCCCGGCGTAAGGCACGGACCGCGTGAGGCACGACTTTTCCAAATCTTAGATCTCGAATAACATAATAACGACTTAACCGATTATATTAAAAGTCTTAGTATAGATAGATTAGATATATTAGAAGACAATATAGGTCTAATTATTAGGTAAGCTACTCTATAGTACTAGACATCAGCTATTTACTAGATAAGCGTATTTTAGAACTTCTTATACTATTAGAGTATTATAATAGATATATAAGAAGTAAGTCTATAAAATAGTAGCTATTAGTCTTATAAGTAGATTAACTATTATAGTAAGCCTATAATAAGCGTATATTAGCTTTAATATTAGTATAAACTTAGCTACTAGT